>NW_025562913.1:0-12500 GCF_020424385.1 Procambarus clarkii
TTTTTTTTTAGCGAAGATGAAAACCGACAACGAGACAAATAGAGAATGAAATCAGTTACCAAAGGCAGCTGGCACGGGAATCTGGCTCAGAGAAATTCCTTGCGCAGTTGTGCTGTGGTCAGGATAATGAACCGCCGGAAGCCTGATACTAAAGTCAAGGTAATAGAGCAGTGAATGACCAAACCTTGGTAAATGGGCAGTCTGAGGTGAGGTGAGGGGGAGAGAGGAGAGGGGGAATGGGCTAGTCCGAGGGGGAAGTAGTGAGTGGGAGTGACCGGGAGAGTGTGAGTGACCGACTCTGCGAGTGGGATGATCATAAATGACTGTTGGGAGCCAAATGACTGGGAGTAAATACTCACATATAAAACCATGGAGAAACCCATCAAAGACGTCACGAATCATTCATTCTTGTCAATTCAGAACGACCTACAAGAATGTAAACAAATGAGGTAAACAAGGGCATAAAAGATGCAACTCCATAACCTTAATATAACTTATGGACATTAAATGAACACCCGACAGAATCTGTAAATATATTTTTGAGTACTAATTTTAGACAATAAACAAGTGAACGTAAGTTGAATAAATTCCCCCCCCCCACCCCACCAAATAATTCATAAACAGGAAATTCTAAATTTTCCCAAATTGAAAGTCCCTTCAATTTGGTCTTAATTCCCCCTTAAATCAACAAGAGCTGCCACTCACTAGAGCGATACAGCACGAAAAAATCAACAGATGCACAGAAAAAATGCGAAAATTAAAATTTTTTAATTTTCATTAAAAAACATTAGTATTGCTTAAAAGTCACACATGTTATTTCAATCGTTTCCGAGCAGAATTCCAGCTTGATATAAAATACTTCTTGAGTGTTGTGTTTTTTCTTATTCCCTCAATATGAGTAACTCTCAAGTAATGGAGAAATTCAACATTTGGAGCAGATTACAAAAAGTGGAGAAGATTCAAGAGAATACTCAAAAGGTGGAGGAGATTCAGGAGATCAATGATATTCACAATGTGGAAGAGTTTCAAGAAGTGGAAAAGATTCAAGATAAGAATGAAGAGGTGGAGCAGATTCAAGAACTAGAGAATAAAGATTCTGAAAGATTCGAATATTTTCCTCAAGAAAAGACTTGAAGTTTGAGCGACGTATCAGGAGAGAGAGATGCGGAAAGAAGAGGCATGTTGAGGCGGAAAAATGGCCGTCGGGGTGGGATAGGTGGGAAGGGGGGGGGGGGGGCATCCAGGAAGAGGGAGGGGGGGGGAGGGGAAGAGGACATGGAGGAAGAGGAAGAGTGGGGGACGAAAACAATGCTCCGGCTTGTGGGTGTCGGCTCCTGAAACACACTTTTCACCACTCTACAACTCCTCTAATGTGCACTCGACGCCTCGCCTCACTACGCCTTTAAAAACTCTCAACCCAACACCACTCTCTCCCCCCCTCAACCTCCCAACCTGTTCTACTCCTCTACAACCAGCACTGTTCTCCTCTACAACCAGCACTGTTCTCCTCTACAACCAGCACTGTTATCCTCTACAACCAGCACTGTTATCCTCTACAACCAGCACTGTTCTCCTCTACAACCAGCACTGTTCTCCTCTACAACCAGCACTGTTATCCTCTACAACCAGCACTGTTATCCTCTACAACCAGCACTGTTCTCCTCTACAACCAGCACTGTTCTCCTCTACAACCAGCACTGTTCTCCTTTACAACCAGCACTGTTCTCCTCTACAACCAGCACTGTTCTCCTCTACAACCAGCACTGTTCTCCTCTACAACCAACACTTTTCTCCTCTACAACCAGCACTGTTCTCCTCTACGACCAGCACTGTTCTCCTCTACAACCAACACTTTTCTCACCTCCAGCTATTGTTCTTCTCTGAAGAACAATAGCTGGAGAAGAACAATCTGTTCTTCTTCTCTGAAGAAGTATAGTTTTTCATTGAAATATAAAAACATTGTGAAGAATGCCTGAGAGTTAGATTTATTTTAACGAAGAAAAAGAATTATGGTTTCAGAGGGAAATATTATTAAGGAAGAAATAAATGTAACTGAATAAGTCATTATAGCATAAATCCTGAAGCCTGAAGCTGCATATCTTAGTGTAAGACGGTCAGGCAATATTCATAAAAAAAAAATTCAATGACATTAGATCTTTAAAAGGATCAATTCTAAAAAAAAAAAATGCCTGGCAATGCAGAGTTTGGCCGTTTGCACTGGCACGACTATTCACAAATTCTGTGTAGCTATATTACATTGTCAAGGTGCTCTTAATAGCGTGCACATGTAGCTAGGTTACATAGTCAGCGTATTCGCTTCCTGTAATCTGCAGCATTCAAGTTTTCTTCCTTGCCAGCATCAAGGGTTTTCACAGTAAACATTACAGAAACCACTCTCAATGCTGCTGTAACCGGCATACATAATCTATATATCTAAACGGACAACAACACCTCTCTTATAGCAGGCCAATAATGGAATGTCTAGCAAAATTGCTTTCATAAGTGATCAATAGCTAATAGAATATTTAATGCAAAGATTTGAAGCGCTTCGATTTTGACAATTTTTTTTTATGGATAAATACTATTTAGCCCGTTTTCTCAACGGTCCAGTTCGCAAACCAGCACGTATAAAAACGTAACTATTTCTACCGAAGGAGAGACGCATAAGCCAAGGAAGTTACTCCCCCTAAACTAGCGAGCACCACTAAGAGAAAATGTAAATATTTCAGTACCTTTGTTTTTTTCTAATACCTTTCGATGTGGTATTTTTCTAATACCATAAAAATATGACGTATCAGGTGAGAGGTTAAGTTTGACTAATAACCGAATAATCTTGTCATTTTAAACAATAAAAACATTTTTTAAAGTCCAATATGTGGACTTCATAAGTGTATAAGTCCAACCCATGGACTTGTACACAATTAAACCAAAACAACTTTTCCTAACACTAAGCACAAATATCCCAAATAAAAAAAAAGAGGCTTCAATCCCATTTATATTATGTTAATTGTTTCTAAAGCTAATTGGGTTAGAGCAGCTGCTGATATTTATTGAATTAAACATTAAACGAATCATATGATAATGATATTGCCCTAATGAGGATTTTGCATAACATAAATACTTATTTGCAATCGGGCTTAAATGGATAATATTTTAACTACGGCTCTAAGTTGATGACGTTTTTGAATTCCACAACTGTGTTTGAATTATTCGCTGACCTTGTAGTCAATTTACATGTGAATTTATTTAAGCTTTGATGTGGAGTGTGTGTGTGTTTGTTGGTTTGTGTGTGTGTGCGTGCGCGGGTGTATACTTACCAAATTGTCACATAATTGTGCTTGCAGGAGTTTAGCTTCGGCACTCTGTTCCCGTCTCTGAACTTTAAATAAACTGATTTACAAGCTTCTGAGCCATTTGGGCTCAATCATATCTTCATTTAAAGTGTGTGTGTGTGTGTGGGGAGGGGGGGAGTGTACTACCCTAGTTGTACTCACCTAGTTGTGCTTGCGGGGGTTGAGCTTTGGCTCTTTGGTCCCGCCTCTCAACCGTCAATCAACTGATGTACAGATTCCTGGGCCTATTGGGCTCTATCATATCTACACTTGAAACTGTGCATGGAGTCAACAACCACCACATCACTGCCTTATGCTTTCCATTTACTAACTAATCCGATAGTGAAAAAGTTCTAGCTAATGTCTCTGTGGCTCATTTGGGCACTCAGCTTCCACCTGTGTCCCCTTGTGCGTGTACCTCCCGTGTTTAATAATCCATCCTTGTCTACCCTGTTAATTCCTCTGAGAATTTTGTATGTGGTGATCATGTCTCCCCGAGCTCTTCTGTCTTCCAGCGATGACAGAAGCGATGGCTTCAGCGTTGTGTGTGTATGTGTGTTTGTTAGTGCTAATTAATGCGTATATTCATGGGCGAAACGTTACATGATAAACAATTTTTGCAAATTTCCATTGATGTATATGGGAATTGAGAAGTGAGATAGTGAGAATAGATACTAGTCTAACACTAATTAATATTAACACTTGTCTAAATAAATTGAACCAATTTTCAGAAACTACGAAGACATTAAAATGTTTATCATTATAGAAAAACTTGGCCGAATTTTAAATGTTTGTCACGTATATATGTTTCGTCTAATGATAAGAGAGAGATATATATATATATATAGATATATTATATATAGATATATAGATATATAGAGATAGATATATAGAGATATATAGATTAGAGATAGAGATATATAGAGAGAGATATAGAGAGAGAGAGAGAGAGAGAGAGAGAGAGAGAGAGAGAGAGAGACAGAGAGAGTGAGAGAGAGACAGAGAGAGAGAGAGAGAGAGAGAGAGAGAGAGAGAGAGAGAGAGAGAGAGAGAGAGAGAGAGAGAGAGAGAGAGAGAGAGAGAGAATCAGGGACGACAAAGATAACAGCTGATAAGGAAGACCTGACGAGAGAGCAATGTATCAAAAGTCACCAAAAAAATGGACTGGTGGGCCCAAAATCAATTAGAATTCTCACGAACTTCCCAACACAGATTAATGTGGATAGTGAAATTGAAGACAGAAATTCCGAACACGAGCAAATGCCCTAAAGATTGACAAAACCGTCAAACGCTTCAAGCATCTCTGAATGATTTCTTCGCAACGGAAATTAATTAAAATTTAAGATTTGGCGGCATAAATTGTGCGGACAGAAGAAGAAGAATTATTTCCATGAAATGAAATGTTAAATCTTCATAACTGGACGCAAGAAATACCACACATTATTATAAGCAAGCTTCTCACTCCACTGCAAAAGCTTTTTGGGAGGGTTTTTTTCTCGTGTGGGGTTCTTGGCCCATTCATCTCCACGTGACAGTCTCCTGAAAGAGTCTCTCCGGAGGTCATAGGCGCACGCGATACTTGCAATATTTAAGCATCAATATCTAGGGCGAATCTCTGATTTTTTTAGGATGTCAGAGAGGATGGCACATGTCTTTACAGTTTCCTTTTGGTCCTCCGTTCAACCACTCCTATTCTTGTTCAGAACGAATTAACGCAGTACATCACAAATGGGTTCCAGTTAATCAGAGATATATATCGTATTGCAGCATTGTCTGCTAGAACACCATCCAGGTGTCTGCTGGAACACCATCCAGGTGTCTGCTGGAACACCATCCAGGTGTCTGCTAGAACACCATCCAGGTGTCTGCTGGAACACCATCCAGGTGTCTGCTGGAACACCATCCAGGTGTCTGCTAGAACACCATCCAGGTGTCTGCTGGAACACCATCCAGGTGTCTGCTGGAACACCATCCAGGTGTCTGCTAGAACACCATCCAGGTGTCTGCTGGAACACCATCCAGGTGTCTGCTGGAACACCATCCAGGTGTCTGCTGGAACACCATCCAGGTGTCTGCTGGAACACCATCCAGGTGTCTGCTGGAACACCATCCAGGTGTCTGCTGGAACACCATCCAGGTGTCTGCTGGAACACCATCCAGGTGTCTGCTGGAACACCATCCAGATGTCTGCTAGAACACCATCCAGGTGTCTGCTGGAACACCATCCAGGTGTCTGCTGGAACACCATCCAGGTGTCTGCTGGAACACCATCCAGGTGTCTGCTGGAACACCATCCAGGTGTCTGCTGGAACACCATCCAGGTGTCTGCTGGAACACCATCCAGGTGTCTGCTGGAACACCATCCAGGTGTCTGCTGGAACACCATCCAGGTGTCTGCTGGAACACCATCCAGGTTCTGCTGGAGCACCATCCAGGTGTCTGCTGGAACACCATCCAGGTGTCTGCTGGAACACCATCCAGGTGTCTGCTGGAACATCATCCAGGTGTCTGCTGGAACACCATCCAGGTGTCTGCTGGAACATCATCCAGGTGTCTGCTGGAACACCATCCAGGTGTCTGCTGGAACATCATCCAGGTGTCTGCTAGAACACCATCCAGGTGTCTGCTGGAACACCATCCAGGTGTCTGCTGGAACACCATCCAGGTGTCTGCTGGAACACCATCCAGGTGTCTGCTGGAACACCATCCAGGTGTCTGCTGGAACACCATCCAGGTGTCTGCTGGAACACCATCCAGGTGTCTGCTGGAACACCATCCAGGTGTCTGCTGGAACACCATCCAGATGTCTGCTAGAACACCATCCAGGTGTCTGCTGGAACACCATCCAGGTGTCTGCTGGAACACCATCCCAGGTGTCTGCTGGAACACCATCCAGGTGTCTGCTGGAACACCATCCAGGTGTCTGCTGGAACACCATCCAGGTGTCTGCTGGAACACCATCCAGGTGTCTGCTGGAACACCATCCAGGTGTCTGCTGGAACACCATCCAGGTGTCTGCTGGAGCACCATCCAGGTGTCTGCTGGAACACCATCCAGGTGTCTGCTGGAACACCATCCAGGTATCTGCTGGAACACGAGAGTTCTGCAGGCACGGCTAGCTATCACTTTACTCCCAATGATTTGGATTGCAAGGGTAAAATTTTCTCTACCTCTGGGTGTAACTGGAACCAGTCAGACCACAATCTTGTATACCTTCTATAACTTCATTTTATGCCCTTACAACCATGACTGCTGGTCGGGGTTGCATATTGAAGTTTTGGTCTCACATAGGTTGTAAATAATGCCCAGAAGGGTTCGTTATCTAGGCAATTAACAGCTACGACAATAGGCAAAATAATCAACTTGCAAAGCGTCTAATAGACTAATCAGGCAATATTGTCCAAGCAACAGGCAACGTTGCCAACAGGAATGCAAACGTAAATGCTTACAACAGGCCAATCAGTCAACAGACAAAAAAATAAAATCCTCAGGAGCAAATTCGGTCAAAGAAGCAACGCGATCAGCTGGCATAAATAGTCAACGTAGTCAATAAAGCATCGCACAAACGTCAATAAAACGCAGTACCACGCTGGCATAATATGCTGCGCAAATGAGGAATAGTCGGTCGTATTTTTTATTCAGAAAACCACTCAGAACTTAACACACAGGGAATGTGTTGCTAAAGCTACCTCAAGCAATCACTGTTCGCGAACTATCCCCCAGAGAGCCATTAATCGCGGAAATTACAAGCATTACCGTAAAGCACTGGGATATTTAACTAAAAAAACTTTTTGATGATAGATTATAAAAACTCTAATATACTGCCTTCTATGCAGTTAACACACCTGAATCCACAGAGTTAACTTAGACTATGAGACAAATTCGTATTATCAAGCCACGTAAACCATATCGAGACTCCAATACAAACAGGTTTGTGAGCACTTAGGTCATGGAATTGTGTGAAAAATCTTATTTAGTTCTCGTGTGTGTGATCTGTCTTGGTCTACGCATGTTAGGACACATGTAACTGCTCTGCCATGTTCTCCTCCCAGCACCTCTACTCTCTACTTTAGTCCTCTGATTATGGCGTGTTTCCGCAATGTTTTATAAGGTCTCACGCCAACAGTGAGTTGTTATGCGAGACCTTTAGGATATATTCGTCCATGCTGAGTCCGACTTCCCAGACATCATTTTAACACATTGTATTCAAAATCAGTATTATTTAATACATAAATTAACGTTATTATATGTGACAATTTGGTGTATAGTTAGTCCAATGATAGGTTACGTTTGCTGATTCTCTTGACAGTCATTTGTGTTTGTAATACACTGTTTGTAGTTCAGTGTAATTTGTGTTTGTAAAGCATTTACACAGGTACGGTTCGAAAATGAGGTCGTTAATAAATCACTATTCGAGAAACGTTCGAACGTCATCAGTTGTGAGTCATTTGAGAAGTGTTTTATAGTCATAAAGATGGAGTCTGGCGGCTCGATTAATGACCAGTTGGCTTTTGTTTATGAGGACGGACTGTGAATTAGTACGTGGGTCCTCGGGTTAATAGTGAGCTATGAAGCTTGTTCGTTGGTCAAGAATGAGTTTTGAAGCGTGCACTCAGGTGAGTAACTAGCTATAAGGCAAGTTACCAGGTAAGCAGTATATATATATGTATATATATATATAATATATATATATATATATATATATATATATAAATAAATATATATATATATATATATATATATATGTATATATATATATATATATATATATATATATATATATATATATATATATATATATATATATATATATATATATATAATATAATAGTGTCAGGCTGAAAAATGAACTGATATAGACAAAACCAAAATCAACATAAAGACTAAAAATTTTGAAGTGCAAATTTTTCACACCAAATTGTATTTCTTTCCCAATTTCAAGTTTTTCTAAGTAATTATCTTGTCGTAAAGTTCGCTTTCAAATCACTTTCTCGCCTGAGAGTGAACACTTTCCTATACGATCACGAATTTAAAACTTGCTTGTGTTGAGAATTATGTCTCGTGCACCTACAACAGTCTGGTACTCTGAGTTAGCTTGGGAACATGCATATATTGCTTCATCTGCTCTGCAAGTTATAAATTTTGATTGCCAGCACACTTACGGGGTTTTGGGGTATAGCGTTAAGCATGATTTTATCTTTTTGCGGGGCAGAGACGTACGGCATTAATTCCTCGATAGCCCAGGGGCGAGATTCATGAAGCACTTACGAACCTTTGCATCTTTTCTCAATCTTTGGCGGCTTTGTTTACTATTATTAAACGGTTAATGAGCTCGGAAGCACCAGGAGACTGTTTATAACAATAACAACAGTTGATTGGGAAGTTTTCATGCTTGTAAACTGTTTAATAAATGTAACCAAAGCCATCAAACATTGTGGAAAGAAGTACACGTTCGTAAGTACTTGCGTAACTAATTAGTGAATCTGCCCCCAGGTGTTCCGGGTACCGTTTCTTCACTCTGTCCTACCTATCCCAGCTGTTGTTTTGTCCTCGTGTTCCTCTCCAGTGCTATACAACTATATTACCTTAGCTCTATACTGATAATTACCATAGGGGCCTAATAATAATTAATATGGGGGCCTCGCAGCCTGGTGGATAGCGCGCAGGACTCGTAATTCTGTGGCGCGGGTTCGATTCCCGCACGAGGCAGAAACAAATGGGCAAAGTTTCTTTCACCCTGAATGCCCCTGTTACCTAGCAGTAAATAGGTACCTGGGAGTTAGTCAGCTGTCACGGGCTGCTTCTTGGGGGTGGAGGCCTGGTCGAGGACCGGGCCGCGGGGACACTAAAGCCCCGAAATCATCTCAAGATAACCTCAAGATACCTTACATAATCAAACTGAAGAAACACCTTAACTACACTCAGTTTTTAGTCTAATGAGTCTTCACCCAGTTTCCAAACTATTCGTTCACTAAAGGGTGAGAATGTTCAGATAACTCTCGAGTAACCTTTTAAGGACTTGTTGTTATAAAAATAACGCAGCAAAGTTCTTCAGCATCTCAAAATGTTCTTTTAAAACAAGTTACAACAGTATGATTGAACAAATTGGGGATTATATGTATATCTCCATTAACAACATGAACTCTTCCAATAGCCGGGATTGCAGAGGGCTAGAAAAGATTTTCGAGCATAATTATAGGCATTTTTTTTTTACATTTCTGCGAATGTTTGTGCAGTAACCATTAACATGATCACAAAACTGCAAATAAATTACCCTTCAATATACTGCTCTTCCCTGTCATATAAGTACAAATCTAATCAGCGCCTGCAAATACTATCAGATAATATTTAATACATTTTAATCACAAAATGAAAAGCCAGTTGAAACGGCTAGAGTGACTACAGACTCACAGACGCGCAAAACTACAAAAACATACTCGATTCGTGTTTTTTTCCAGCATATCAATAATTGGAATGTTCGGAAGAGTAAATTTGGTGGTTCCTGGTTCCTAGTTCTATTGAACTAGTTCCTAGTTCTAGTGAACTAGTTCCTAGTTCTAGTGAACTAGTTCCTAGTTCTAGTGAACTCGTTCCTAGTTCACAGGAAACGCACAAAACCTGATAGTAAAATCCACACAACCTGTCCTTAAATTTAGAGTACTGTGAGTTTGACGCTTTTAAATAAAGCAACAAAATTCCGGTCCTTTATTGGAATAAAGTCACCGTCGTGTTGAGGCTTCAGCAGACCAATGAGCATCCACTTGAGAGGTTAGATCGGTCGCCAACGTTTGAACGCTTCTCCGTGAATCCATATATATCTGGAGTATACCTGTAGTGGGTTCTAAGAGTCCTTCTATTCCCTCAACGTTTATCCTGGGGCCAGGATAAACGTGTGATAAGTTGACCTAGAAGGTTGTTGCTTGAAGGCTGTGGCTGTTGCTACAGGTCCTCATATCTGCCTGTTTGATCCGGCACTTACTGAAAAGGAACGTAATTGATTTTGTAAACACGAGCATTTTTTCCGGTAATGTTTCATATATGTGTTGAGAGAATATTAAAAGTTTGTGGACCTCGGATGTTTATGAAGTGTTCTCTGATTGTTCCGATCTACCTCTACCCTTGATTGGGTCTCTTCTGCATTTTTCTACCACACCTTTCGCTCTAGTATGTTGTTATTCCACTGTGCAAATTTGGGACCTGGCCCCTCCAGTATCCATGCATATTTTATATAATACCTCTTTCGTCTCCTTTCTATAGACCACATTTTGAGAGATCTGAGACAGTTCCTATTGTGTAGGTGCTTTAACGTGTCTATACGTGCCGTATATATTCTCCGAAATTCCCTTTAATTCAAAAATCTTTCCTGCTCTGAAAGGGGAAGTGAGTACCGAGCGGTACTCAAGGCGGGGAGCACAAAGTACAGGAGGTCTGGCAAAAAAAGGAGAGGAAAGTATCCGGGAAGGGACGGAAACTATCAGGAGAAATCGCCAAGCCATTACGACTATATAGGTACGGCCTGGAGGTCAACAAAATTCCAGACCCCATCTCCTGAAGCACTTATCAGCCTGACATATTATCAGAGTAATATGTAGGGATAGTCATCATAATGACTGCTATTATAAATCTAAAGAAAGGTACATTTAAGACACTGTATCCCACGTACGTCAGACCAGTTCTTCAAATTGTGGAGAAAATACTGAGGTTTGTCTCAGTCTAGCCTCAGAGTTGAGAATTATGAGTTACGAGGAAATACTGAAGGATCTAAATCTCACATTCCTTTAAATGAGAAAAAAATAGGATACATGATCACCTCATTCAAAATACTAAAGAAAATTTATAAGGTAGACATGGACATAATATTTGGATTGGGTTTTAGTATAATAATAAACACTACGCCTCCGAGTGAGCGATAGAGGGGGATATATATAGATCTAGTTTTTGTAGTGTTAGATTAGTAAATAAGATTCATTAACTAGGAATCTGAGTTAAATATGAACCCGCAAACAGACGCAGTACGCAAAACTAAAGATATATATGAAAAAGCCCAGAGGTTATCTTGAGGTTATCTTGAGATGGTTTCGGGGCTTTAGTGTCCCCGCGGCCCGGTCCTCGACCAGGCCTCCACCCCCAGGAAGCAGCCCGTGACAGCTGACTAACACCCAGGTACCTATTTTACTGCTAGGTAACAGGGGCATAGGGTGAAAGAAACTCTGCCCATTGTTTCTCGCCGGCGCCTGGGATCGAACCCAGGACCACAGGATCACAAGTCCAGCGTGCTGTCCGCTCGGCCGACCAGCTCCCCAGAGAGATGAGGATGCTGTACATCAGTCTCTTGGAGGTTGAGAGGAGGAACTCAAAGTCTCAGACTCTCCAGCCACCAAAAGCTTGGCCAGGTGAGCACATCAAGGTGATGAAACACGGATACGTTAATGGGAGCTCGCGCAACGCTGGCGGCAGACCGGGAACGCCTAAGGTCATTAACCCAGGCATAAGACAGCCAATGACGCCTCTACTGCAAATGAAATGAGCTCCAAGGTTCACGGGCTTTCTAAGGTCCAGCTACAAGTCAAAACCATCTTATTTAGGGTCTTTAAGAGCAAAATCTATATATTTGCACTTTGTTATACAATACTGATTGTTTTGTGACACGTATCCTAATGCATCAGTATGATATAATATTTGGTATGTAGTTTCGTTATATTATAATTATCGGGAAATGTTAATAAGTGCCAAGTACACGTTTTACGCCAACACCCAACTACCAACAGCCACCAACCTCATCAATGCTATCACCAGAACCGGCGTTGATACCACCAAACTTCTCGTACCACCAAACTACGCAACCAAAATCACCATTGACACCATCAGTTCCACCAACCTTATAACACTAACACCTATACCACCACAACTACTACAGATACCACCAAAACATACACACCACCAACCTCACATACCACCAACCTCACATACCACCAACCTCACACACAACCAACCTCACACACAACCAACCTCACGCACCACGAACCTCACATACCACCAACCTCACACACAACCAACCTCACACACACAACCAACCTCAAACACAACAAACCTCACGCACCACGAACCTCACATACCACCAACCTCACATACCACCACCAACACCGACATCGTCGCAGAACCTTTACG
>NW_025562914.1:0-13438 GCF_020424385.1 Procambarus clarkii
GTTTCAAGCACGGGTTGGACAAGTATATGAGGGGGATTGGGTGGTTTATAGAATAGGAGCTGCCTCGTATGGGCCAATAGGCCTTCTGCAGTTACCTTTGTTCTTATGTTCTTATGTTCTTATGGTTCTTATGAGTCTTCTTACTGATACAGCTCAACCCCCCAACCCAAGCACAACTAGATGAGCTACAACTAGGCGAGCACACAGCGAGGGAACGTAATACTATAAGCATTGGGGGGGGGGGGAGTTGTTTTATATTATTTCCTGGGAGCAGAACATTGAAGACAAAAAAAGCACATTTATAGAACTATACATTTGAAAAAAAACATTTAAACTCGCACAACTCCACCTCACCCCCTTCTCCCCCACCTCAAAATTGACCATAGCACATACCTAATCTATACAGGGGTCCTCCACCCCCCCCCCCCATTTTATTTCAGAAAAACCCCACCTACACAAACGCCAACACTCTAGCACTATAATTAAAGTCTCTCTCTCTCTCTCTCTCTCTCCTCTCTCTCTCTCTCTCTCTCCTCTCTCTCCTCTCTCTCTCTCTCTCTCTCTCTCTCTCTCTCTCTTCCAACCACTTGGGCTGGACGGTAGAGCGACGGTCTCGCTTCTTGCAGGTCGGCGTTCAATCCCCGACCGTCCAAGTAGTTGGGGCACCCATTCCTTCCCCCCATCCCATCCCAAATCCTTATCCTGACCCCTTCCAAGTGCTATATAGTCGTAATGGCTTGGCGCTTTCCCTTCATAATTCCCCCCCCCCCCTCTCTCTCTCTCCCCCCCCCGAACTATCATTTAAAGCCTTGTAGTTGTAGTAACAAGTTAGTAACACAACGAAGGCCAAAAATTGTCCTCCGTTTACGTACTGTGCGTAATGTAAATCTTTACTATAACGTTCAGGGCACAAGGTAAAGGAGAGTCTGGAGAAGCGAGGAAAACCCGAATAGGTTTCAGGTGTGGTAGGACAGATGATGGCTAGATTTCAACCCAAGCAAAGGCAAGGTCATGAGGAGATTAGAACAGGCAGAAGGATTGAGCTGTAAGAGGAGAGTTCAAATTGGAAAGTAAATACGACGAGAATTATATGGTATAAGTCATTGCATTAATAGTCCAGAAGCTGGAAATGCAGGGCTAGGGAGCTAAAGCTCGACCCTGATAGCAGGCACACATGGATATACATAATTTTAAGATCGAGAGTAGTTGTAAACACTAAGAACATCTGGAACGGGTTTTGGTAGTTGCTGTCCCCCCCCCCCCCTCTCTCCCCCTAAACCCCCCTCCCTCCCCCCAAGCCCCCCTCCCTTCCCCAAAGCCCGGCCAGGTTGATGTAATAACTTGGTCCAACAGGCGTCTTTAACAGATTCAAGACTCTTGAACAAAATAACATTACTAGATATTTTTGCCAAATCGTTTATGTCTGAACACAAAAAAGTTCCCCCCACCACACCTCTGACCCCCGCCCCCCCCCTCACCCCACTTCCGATCCTGCGCCCTCTCCAACACCCCCTTCCCCAACCTTCCTAGAGGTTGAACCCCACTCCACCCAACAATCCGACCAACCAAATCCCACTCCACCCAACATATGTGTGTGTGTGTGTGTGTGTGTGTGTGTGTGTGTGTGTGTGTGTGTGTGTGTGTGTGTGTGTGTGTGTGTGTGTGTGTGTGTCTTCACCTAGTTGTGGTTGCGGGGGTTGAGCTCTGGCTCTTTGGTCCCGCCTCTCAACTGTCAACCAACTGGTGTACAGATTCTGGGCCCTACTGGGCTCTATCATATCTACATTTGAAACTGTGTATGGAGTCAGCCTCCACCACATCACTACTTAATGCATTCCATTTGTTAACTTCTCTGACACTGAAAAAAATCTTTCTAATGTGTCTGTGGCTCATTTGGGTACTAAGTTTCCACCTGTGTCCCCTTGTTCGTGTTCCACCCGTGCTAAATAGTTTGTCTTTGTCCACCCTGTCAATTCTCCTGAGAATTTTGTAGGTAGTTATCATGTCTCCAGGATTAGTCTGTCTGTCCAGGAACGTGAGGAAGACAGAAGACTCTTCTGTTTTCCAGGGACGTGAGGTTTAGATCCCGCAGCCTTTCCTCGTAGCTCATGCCTCTCAGTTCTTAGACTTGTCTGGTGGCATACCAGAAGTTTTTTGTTTTTGTCTTTTGCCAGACAGACAGACAAAATGCCAGACAGGTGGCCTTTTTTAATTTGATTTTGAATTTTAATCTAAATTCACCTAATGTATACATTAATTCACGTCCAGATGTACTCCCAAAATTAAGTGTAAACAAAAGTCAACATCACACAGTGTAGGTTGGTGAGTGTGTGGGTGACGGAGGACCCAAACTACTCCCGGAGGCTATCAGATGCACAGCCACTTACGAAACCTGTGCATCTTTCCTTAATAATCACAACGGCTTTGTTTCCCCATTTACTAAACAGTTTACGAACTTCAAAAGCTTCACAAAATTATTATCGCTATAGACATCCACGAAGTGCATCATTGCTTATAAACTATTTAATAAATATAAACGAAACCGCGATGGTTGAGGAAAGATGTACAGGTTTCGTAAGTGGTTGGGTAAATGCGTGATGATGAATCCCAGCCCAGACTCTCCGCCCCTTGGGGATGTCTTCTCCTCAGCAGACAATGGAGTCTTGGGGGTGCTCAAGGAGCCGCTGGTAAAACACCTCTTGTGGCGGACGGCAGATTATCCTTACTGGTAAGAGGAGACGGGTTGGGATTAAGAAAAGGATTGAGTATGAACGGGATGAGGAAGGGGAGTAGGAGGAGGAGGAGGAGGAAGAGGATAAGGAGGAGGAGGAAGAGGATAAGGAGGAGGAGGAAGATAAGGAGGAGGAGGAGGAGGATTAGGAGAAGGATTAGGGATGACCAAGAGGTTCAGGAACCGGACAGCTGCGCTACCTACTTATCTTGTGGAGATTCCGGGGATCAACGTCCCTCACGGCCCGGTCTCTAACCAGGCTTGCTGGTTGCTGGACTGGTCAATCAGGCTGTTGGACGCGGCAGCTAGCAGCCTGACGTATGAATTACATCCCTGGTTGATCAGGTATCCTTTAGAGGTGTTTATTGAGTTC
Organism: Procambarus clarkii; assembly: GCF_020424385.1. Taxonomy (NCBI): domain Eukaryota; kingdom Metazoa; phylum Arthropoda; class Malacostraca; order Decapoda; family Cambaridae; genus Procambarus; species Procambarus clarkii. The sequence continues at coordinate 3,105 of NW_025562914.1, forward strand.
TATCTTGAACACTGTGAGAGGCCGGCCAGTTATGCCCCTTACGTGTAGCGGGAGAGTGTTGAAAAGTCTTGGGTCCTTGATGTTGATAGAGTTCTCTCTCATTTTGAACGCAGTAACACGATGGTCAGTTGTGTCAAAAGCTTTTGCAAAGTCTATATATTACACCTGTGTTTTGCTTGTCTTCCATGACGCCTAAGACCATGTCATAATGATTTAGCAATTGTGAGAGGCAGGAGCGCCCTGTTCTGAACCCGTGTTGTCCGAGTTATGTAGATATTGTGATTCCATGTGATGTGTAATCTTACTTATAGCACTCTTTTTAAAGATGTTTATATATGTGAAGTTAGAGGTATTGGTCTATAAGTTTTGCATCTGCTTTACTACCTCCTTTGTGAAGCGGCGTTTTAAGTATGTCGGGGATGGCATCAGTATCTAGGCTCCGTGTCCACAAGATGTTTAGGGGACAGGAGGCAGGCACGAGTGTTGGCAGCAGTCCCCTGGCGGACAGGCTGAAGTACTACCTCCTTATGCAGGCGATGAGTCACAATAACGTGGCTGAAGTGTGTTGACCAGACCACACACTAGAAATTGAAGGGACGACGACGTTTCGGTCCGTCCTGGACCATTCTCAAGTCGACGAAACGTCGTCGTCCCTTCAATTTCTAGTGTGTGGTCTGGTCAACCTACTACCTCCTTGTTTCTGAGGTCCTCGGTACACTTGGGTAAAGAATAAAAGAGGACAAGATAGAGTGATAAAGATTAAGCCACCCAAAAGGTGGCACGGGCATGAATAGCCCGTAAGTGGTGGGCCTTTTGAGCCATTACCAGTATCAAGAGCTGATACTGGAGATCTGTGGAGGTGCGACTGCACCCTGCGTGACGGGTGATGTCTCCCGAAAAAAAAAGAGGACAAAAATTAAGGAAGTTGAAGTAGAACAAGAAATGTTCTAAATCACACTCCCCCCCCCCCCCCCCCCTCCTTTCCTTCCCCTCAGTGTTCAACAGGAAGACGGTATCGACCTTCGTGAGAGGAGGGGGAACAAAACACAGGTGATATAATTAGCCCTCGGCAGGTACCTGTCCGCTCAGACTAAACACCTCATCTCAGAATAACGTGTGTTTAATTGTCTAGCCTGAGGGCAGAATACCTGACCCGAACACCTCACTGTCAACCTTTCCTTTCCCACCCCCTGCTTGATGGGGTTCTTGGTGTTGTTCAAAGTCAAAGTCCCAGGGTCAGGGCTTGACTTGTGAGAGTTTGGTCCAACAGGCTGTTGCTTCGAGCGGCTTGCAGGCCCACATACCCACCACAGCCCGGTTGGTCCGGCATTTCTTGACGAAAACTATGTAGTTTTCTCTTGAAGATGGCCACGGTTGTTCCGGCAATATTTCTTATAGTCGCTGGGAGGACGTTGAACAACTGCGGACCTCTGATGTTTATACTGTGTTCTCTGATTGTGCCTATGGCACCTCTGCTCTTCACTGGTTCTAGTCTGCATTTTCTTCCATATCATTCACTCAAGTATGTTGATATTTTACTGTGTAGATTTGGGACCTGGCCCTCCAGTATTTTCAATGTGTATATTATTTGGTATCCCTCTCGTCTCCTTTCTAGAGAGTACATTTGGAGAGCTTTGAGACGATCCCAATAATTTAGGTGCTTTATCGCGTCTATGCGAGCCGTATATGTTCTCTGTACTCCCTCTATTTCAGCAATCTCTCCTGCTCTGAAGGGGGAAGCGAGTACTGAGCAGTACTCTAGACAGCACAAGAGATTTGAATAATATAACCATTGTGATAGGACCCCTGGATTAGAAAGTGCTCGTAATCCATCCTGTCTACCTTTCCCCCCTCCAACCGTGCCTCTGCTAACAGCTACAACAGTAGTAGCAGTAGCACCAACACGGCCAGCAGCACCAGCAGCAACAGCGGGTGTGTGATAAGAGGGGATAGTTGGGTTGTCAAGAGATAGATGAACAAGCCGAGGGCCGAGGGTAAGACACACAAGGTTATCACTGCTCTGTCTCTGTCACCAATGGTTCTTCCAGCCCTCGTCCTCCTCTACCAGCACAATGACATATTATACACTAACAAGCATACACTCGCTAATAAATACAAATGCACATTAAATATTATATATTCTGTGTACAACCACAGAATATATATATATATATATATATATATATATATATATATATATATATATATATATATATAAACTCAAAGCTCACTTAAGTGAAGATACAAAACAATAAAATATCAGAAACTGTTTCTTCGAAAAGCCGGACAAGAATGTTAGCAATTAAATAGCCAGAAGGTAGTAGTCTACTCTTAAAGTAGACTACTGCCCGCACGCATGCACCAGTGCCCCCCCCCCCCCCCACACACACACACACACCACACACACACACACACACACACACACACACACACACACACACACACACACACACACACACACACACCCACACACACACACACACACACACACACACACACACACACACACACACACACACACACACACACACACACACACACACACACACACACACACACACTCAGGTGAAGACATGCAGCATCAAGCTAGTAGAGATAGAGATGAACTTTGAGAGGAGGAAAGGACGAAAAATTAGGGATTTTGTTTAAGGGGATAAAAGAAGGTAAATTCTCAGCCTGACTAGATAAGACAAAAACACTGAAAAATTAACCACACATGCACACACCGGCCACGCAGATGAGTCAATGAATATTTAATATCTAAATCTATTAATATCTAAATCTAAATCTAAATCCCAAATGTTGACGTCAACCAAGCTAATCACCAAACGAACACCACGCCTGAATAAATCTCTTCATGCTCTCCAGTGAATGAGATCAAAGAACATTTCCACGCACACTGAGACACAACAGATTACAAAAATAATGTACAGAATTATCCCAACAGTCTCCCTGGCCACGTTCACGGGCAGCTTGGGTACGATCATGCACTAGACCAGTGTGTGGGTCCTCCAGCCGTCGCCTCTTAAATTTCCCGAGGGCGTTGCTCGGAGAAAAGGCACTTGAATTAGTGGAAGAAACAGAGTGTGGGGGCAGAGGTGCCAGCGTGCCAAGTCTCTCACAGGCGGCACTGCTCTGGTTACTCCGACCACGTCACACAGCGCCTCCAAAACATGATGATTGTGGCCGATTAGCACCATCGATAATGCTTGGAGGTTGGTTCGGTAACAGGGTGGTTGATTTGTGGAACCAATTACCGCGTAACGTGGTGGAGGTCGGGTCCCTCGATTGTTTCAAGCGCGGGTTGGACATTTATATGAGTGGGATTGGGTGGTTATAGATAGGAGCTGCCTCGTATGGGCCAATAAGAACATAAGAAGAACATAAGAACAAAGGTAACTGCAGAAGGCCTATTGGCCCATACGAGGCAGCTCCTATTCTATAACCACCCAATAAGAACATAAGAACATAAGAACAAAGGTAACTGCAGAAGGCCTATTGGCCCATACGAGGCAGCTCCTATTCTATAACCACCCAATCCCACTCATATACTTGTCCAACCCGCGCTTGAAACAATCGAGGGACCCCACCTCCACCACGTTACGCGGCAATTGGTTCCACAAATCTACAACCCTGTTACTGAACCAGTATTTACCCAAGTCTTTCCTAAATCTAAACTTATCCAATTTATACCCATTGTTTCGTGTTCTGTCCTGTGTTGATACTTTTAATACCCTATTAATATCCCCCTTGTTATGTCCATTCACCCACTTGTAAACCTCTATCATGTCGCCCCTAACTCTTCGCCTTTCCAGTGAATGCAACTTAAGCTTTGTTAATCTTTCTTCATATGAAAGATTTCTAATTTGGGGAATTAACTTAGTCATCCTACGCTGGACACGTTCAAGTGAATTTATATCCATTCTATAATATGGCGACCAAAACTGAACTGCATAATCTAAATGGGGCCTAACTAGAGCAAGATATAGCTTGAGAACCACACCAGGTGTCTTGTTACTAACGCTGCGATTAATAAATCCAAGTGTCCGATTTGCCTTATTACGAACATTTATGCATTGATCCTTTTGTTTTAAATTCTTACTAATCATAACTCCCAGATCCCTTTCGCAATCCGACTTCGCAATCACAACACCATCTAGCTCGTATCTTGTAACTCTATCATCATTACCTAACCTCAGAACTTTACATTTATCAGCATTAAACTGCATCTGCCAATCCTTTGACCATTTCAAAACCCTATCTAGATCAACTTGAAGTGATAGTGAGTCCTCCTCCGAATTAATTTCCCTACCGATTTTCGTATCATCGGCAAATTTGCAAATGTTGCTACTCAAACCTGAATCTAAATCATTTATATATATTATAAACAACAGAGGTCCCAGGACAGAGCCTTGAGGCACTCCACTTACAACATTTTCCCACTCTGACTTGATTCCATTTATACTAACTCTCTGTTTCCTTTGGTATAGCCATGCCCTAATCCAGCTTAATATAGCACCCCCAATACCATGAGACTCTATTTTTTTAATCAGTCTTTCATGTGGCACTGTATCAAAAGCTTTGCTAAAGTCAAGGTATACAACATCGCAATCCTTACCACTATCAACTGCCTCAACAATGCTAGAATAAAAAGATAACAAATTTGTTAAACATGAACGGCCATTTATAAAACCATGTTGCGACTCATTATTAATTTATGTTTTTCAAGATGAAGACGAATTTTATTTGCTATTATAGATTCGAGTAACTTTCCCACAATAGACGTTAGGCTAATTGGTCGATAGTTAGACGCAAGTGATCTATCTCCTTTCTTAAAAACTGGTATCACATTAGCAACTTTCCAAAACTCTGGCACTCTGCCTGACTCTATTGATTTATTAAATATGGTTGACAGTGGGTCACAAAGCTCCTCTTTGCATTCTTTAAGCACCCTAGCAAACACTTCATCCGGCCCTGGGGATTTGTTTGGTTTGAGTTTTACTATTTGTTTAAGAACATCCTCCCTGGTAACTGCTAAACTCGTCAACCTGTCCTCGTCCCCACCCACATAGACTTGTTCGGCTGAAGGCATATTGTTAAGTTCCTCTTTAGTAAATACAGATACAAAATATTTATTAAAAATACTACTCATCTCTTCATCACTATCTGTTATTTGACCTGTCTCAGTTTTTAATGGACCTATCCTTTCCCTAGTCTTAGTACGATATAACTGAAAAAAACCCTTTAGGATTTGTCTTTGCTTGCCCTGCTATGCGAACTTCATAGTTTCTTTTTGCTTTCCTTATCTCTTTTTTAACATTTCTAACCAGTTGTACGAATTCCTGTTCTAAAGTGACCTCCCCATTTTTAATCCTTTTGTACCAAGCTCTCTTTTTACCTATAAGGTTCTTCAAATTCTTTGTTATCCACTTTGGGTCATTAGTATACGATCTATTCAATTTGTATGGTATACTACGTTCCTGTGCTTTGTTTAGAATATTCTTAAATAAGTTATATATTGAATCCACATCGAAATCCCCATTTAAGTCACCTATCGCTGGGTTCATGTCTCGCTCCAAGACCGGCCCACACCCCATACCCAAGCCTTTCCAATCAATTTGACCCAAAAATTTCTTAGGCTATTAAAATCAGCTTTTCGAAAATCTGGCACTTTAACAGAATTTTCTCCTACTGGTCTATTCCATTCTATGCTAAATCTGATTTCTTTGTGATCACTGCTCCCTAGCTCACTCCCTATTTCGATGTCATTAATTTGCGTTTCCCTGTTAGTTAACACTAAATCTAAAATATTATTTTCCCGTGTTGGTTCCTTAATGTGTTGCGTAAGAAAGCAATCGTCAATTAATTCTAGAAAATCTTCTGCTTCACTATTCCCTGTTTTGTTCAACCAGTTTATTCCGCTAAAATTAAAGTCACCCATGACATAATACTGTTAGATCTAGATGCTCTAGATATTTCATCCCATAGATGCTTTGCTTCCATTCTGTCTAAATTTGGTGGCCTATATATTACTCCTATTATAATATTATTAGCTTTTTCGTTTAATTCAATCCAAATAGTTTCTGTGTGTGGCTCTGTTTTGATTCCCTCTTTGAGACTACATTTCAAATTGTCCCTAACATATATGGCTACTCCACCTCCTCGTCTAATATATCTATCTGTGTGAAATAGTTTAAATCCATATATTTGATATTCAGCTAATAGTTCTCTATTTTCTACATTCATCCACGTTTCGGTAAGTGCAATAATATCTATTTTTTCTGTGCAGACAAGAGCATTTAATTCGTTAATTTTATTTCTTAGACTTCTACTGTTAGTGTAATATACCCTAAGTGAATTGTTATTTTGCGGACCTTCTCTTTCCCTGATCGTTTTGCCAATTCCTTTCTCCCACAAACACATACTTTTATTACCTCCTTCCTCCAAATCAATTCCCATACCTCTATCTACTAACAGTTTAAACCCAAACAAACACCTCTAACCACTCCTTCCAACGAGTTCGCAACAGCAACAACCCCAGCTCTCGATAGATGCACCCCATCACGAGCATACATTTCATTTCTTCCATAGAAGTGTTCCCAGTTGTCTATAAAAGATATTGCATTTGATTTGCAATATCTTTCCAGCCGGCAATTGACACCAAGTGCCCTCGATATCCATTCATTTCCCAATCCCACTCATATACTTGTCCAACCCGTGCTTGAAACAATCGAGGGACCCCACCTCCACAATGTTACGCGGCAATTGGTTCCACAAATCAACAACCCTGTTACTGAACCAGTATTTACCCAAGTCTTTCCTAAATCTAAACTTATCCAATTTATACCCATTGTTTCGTGTTCTGTCCTGTGTTGATACTTTTAATACCCTATTAATATCCCCCCGGTTATGTCCATTCATCCACTTGTAAACCTCTATCATGTCACCCCTAACTCTTCGCCTTTCCAGTGAATGCAACTTAAGCTTTGTTATCTTTCTTCATATGAAAGATTTCTAATTTGGGGAATTAACTTAGTCATCCTACGCTGGACACGTTCAAGTGAATTTATATCCATTCTATAATATGGCGACCAAAACTGAACTGCATAATCTAAATGGGGCCTAACTAGAGCAAGATATAGCTTGAGAACCACACCAGGTGTCTTGTTACTAACGCTGCGATTAATAAATCCAAGTGTCCGATTTGCCTTATTACGAACATTTATGCATTGATCCTTTTGTTTTAAATTCTTACTAATCATAACTCCCAGATCCCTTTCGCAATCCGACTTCGCATCACAACACCATCTAGCTCGTATCTTGTAACTCTATCATTATTACCTAACCTCAGAACTTTACATTTATCAGCATTAAACTGCATCTGCCAATCCTTTGACCATTTCAAAACCCTATCTAGATCAACTTGAAGTGATAGTGAGTCCTCCTCCGAATTAATTTCCCTACCGATTTTCGTATCATCGGCATCACCCAATAGGCCTTCTGCAGTTACCTTTGTTCTTATGTTCTTATGTTGTTTAGTGTCAGTAATGTAAATGTGAAATCTTGCACCGGCATTACAGTACATCCTAGCGAAGGTACACTAACAATGATCATTAGAAGGCCCCCATACCATCACAATATTAACACCAGGAGCCACACCCTTCCCTTACTAATAAGGTCACACCCCATCACAGTACCAGGAGCCACACCCTTCCCTTACTAATAAGGTCACACCCCCATCACAGTACCAACACCAGAGCCACACCCTTCCCTTACTAATAAGGTCACACCCCATGACAGTACCACACCAGAGCCACACCCTTCCCTTACTAATAAGGTCACACCCCCATCACAGTAACAACACCAGAGCCACACCCTTCCCTTACTAATAAGGTCACACCCCCATCACAGTACCAACACCAGAGCCACACCCTTCCCTTACTAATAAGGTCACACCCCATGACAGTACCAGGAGCCACACCCTTCCCTTACTAATAAGGTCACACCCCATCACAGTACCAGGAGCCACACCCTTCCCTTACTATAAGGTCACACCCCATCACAGTACCAGGAGCCACACCCTTCCCTTACTAATAAGGTCACACCCCATCACAGTACCAGGAGCCACACCCTTCCCTTACTAATAAGGTCACACCCCCATCACAGTACCACACCAGAGCCACACCCTTCCCTTACTAATAAGGTCACACCCCATCACAGTACCAGGAGCCACACCCTTCCCTACTAATAAGGTCACACCCCATCACAGTACCAGGAGCCACACCCTTCCCTTACTAATAAGGTCACACCCCCATCACAGTACCAACACCAGAGCCACACCCTTCCCTTACTAATAAGGTCACACCCCATGACAGTACCAGGAGCCACACCCTTCCCTTACTAATAAGGTCACACCCCATCACAGTACCAGGAGCCACACCCTTCCCTTACTAATAAGGTCACACCCCATCACAGTACCAGGAGCCACACCCTTCCCTTACTAATAAGGTCACACCCCATCACAGTACCAGGAGCCACACCCTTCCCTTACTAATAAGGTCACACCCCATCACAGTACCAGGAGCCACACCCTTCCCTTACTAATAAGGTCACACCCCCATCACAGTACCAACACCAGAGCCACACCCTTCCCTTACTAATAAGGTCACACCCCATCACAGTACCAGGAGCCACACCCTTCCCTTACTAATAAGGTCACACCCCATCACAGTACCAGAGCCACACCCTTCCCTTACTAATAAGGTCACACCCCCATCACAGTACCAACACCAGAGCCACACGCTTCCCTTACTAATAAGGTCACACCCCCATCACAGTACCAACACCAGAGCCACACCCTTCCCTTACTAATAAGGTCACACCCCATGACAGTACCAGGAGCCACACCCTTCCCTTACTAATAAGGTCACACCCCATCACAGTACCAGGAGCCACACCCTTCCCTTACTAATAAGGTCACACCCCATGACAGTACCAGGAGCCACACCCTTCCCTTACTAATAAGGTCACACCCCATCACAGTACCAGGAGCCACACCCTTCCCTTACTAATAAGGTCACACCCCATCACAGTACCAGAGCCACACCCTTCCCTTACTAATAAGGTCACACCCCCATCACAGTACCAACACCAGAGCCACACCCTTCCCTTACTAATAAGGTCACACCCCATCACAGTACCTGGAGCCACACCCTTCCCTTACTAATAAGGTCACACCCCATCACAGTACCAGGAGCCACACCCTTCCCTTACTAATAAGGTCACACCCCCATCACAGTACCAACACCAGAGCCACACCCTTCCCTTACTAATAAGGTCACACCCCCATCACAGTACCAACACCAGAGCCACACCCTTCCCTTACTAATAAGGTCACACCCCATGACAGTACCAGGAGCCACACCCTTCCCTTACTAATAAGGTCACACCCCATCACAGTACCAGGAGCCACACCCTTCCCTTACTAATAAGGTCACACCCCATCACAGTACCAGGAGCCACACACCACAGTAGCACAAAATACCATCGTGACAGTAGTAGGGGGCAGGGCGGCCGCCAAGTTCATTATGTGGGCGCCGGTGTCAGCCAGCCCCGCCGCCGGTGTCAGCCAGCCCCGCCGCCGGTGTCACCCAGCCCCGCCGCCGGTGTCAGCCAGCCCCGCCGCCGGTGTCAGCCAGCCCCGCCGCCGCCGCCATTGTGTCATGACGTTTGTTGATGACAGCTGATGGCCGCCTGGCAATAAAGGCTGGCTTCTGACACCCCGTGTTTATCTGGGGTTCAGGTGGGCTGTTGCTCCTGTTGTTGCTGTTGTTACTGCTGTTGCTGTTGTTACTGCTGTTGCTGTTGTTACTGCTGTTGCTCCTGTTATTACTGCTGTTGCTCCTGTTAATACTGTTGTTGCTCCTATTACTGCTGTTGCTGCTGTTGTTGATGTTATTACTGCTGTTGTTGCTGTTATGTTATTACTGCTGTTGCTCCTGTTATTACTGCTGTTGCTCCTGTTATTACTGCTGTTGCTGCTGCCTCCTCTGTTTCACCAGCTTGGTTTTCATGGCTACAGCTTCGAACTCTCGTATTTCTCTCTCGTGAGCGTCGTAACGCTACCATAATATGCGTATTTAAGGATAATGTGATGTACGATCCACGGAGATTTGGAGCCGTTTAACGCGTAGTTACGCGTACACATATTTTTAACGTTCGTTGATTCAGAGGATCAACGTCCCCCTGGCCAGGTCCTTTGCTGGCCTGGCCAACCAGGCTGTTGGACGCGGCTGCTCGCACGACTTCTTTTATAAATCACATCCTGGTTAAAG
>NW_025562915.1:0-21713 GCF_020424385.1 Procambarus clarkii
AACCAGCATGTAAGAGAACCCACAAGGATGAGAGGAAATGACGAACCAGCGAGACTCGACCTGGTCTTCAACCTGAACGACTCTGACATAAGAGAAATCGGTTTGAGGCCCCAGTAGGAATGAGCGACCACAGTGTATGGTGTTTGAGTACCTGATTGAAAAAGGGTTATTGAACTCGAGGAGGGATACCGAAACCAAAAGGTTAGCATACCGAAAGGGAAACTATGAGGAGATAAGAAAATTCCTAACAGATATAGCATGGGAAACAGAGCTCAGGGAAAAGACGGCCCAAGATATAATGGACTACACCACGCAAAAATGCAAGGACGCAGCAAACAAGTTTGTCCCAGCCCAAAAGGAAAATAGTGAAATGAAGATGAGAAACCCATTGTTTAATCAGAGATGTAGGCTAGCTAAGCAGCAAAGTAAACGGGCATGGAGAAACTATAGGAATAACAGGACACTGGAGAGCAGAGAAAGATACCAGAATGCCAGGAATGAATATGTCAGGATGAGAAGAGAGGCAGAAAGACAATACGAAAATGACATCGCAAGCAAGGCAAAGACTCAGCCTAAATTGCTGCATAGCCACATCAGGAGAAAAACAACAGTAAAGGAACAGGTTACGAAATTAAGAAGAGGGGCAGAAGGATTCACTACAAACGACAAGGAATTGTGTGAGGAACTTAATAAGAAGTTCCAAGAGGTCTTCACCTTAGAGGAAGGAGAAAATCCAGAGATAAGAGAGGGAATACCTAACCAGGAACCACTGGAAGAGTTTGAGATTACCAGCGGGGAAGTAAGGAAGTGTTTACTAGAGTTGGATGTGACAAAGGCTATAGGCCCAGATGGAATCTCCCCTTGGATACTAAAGGAAGGAGCAGAAGAACTGTGCCTCCCACTCTCCATAGTGTATAACAAATCACTGGCAACAAGGGAACTGCCAGAAATTTGGAAAGCAGCTAACGTAGTCCCGATATACAAGAAAGGGGATAGACAGGAGGCACTGAATTACAGGCCAGTGTCCCTAACCTGCATACCATGCAAGATGGAGAAGAGTGTGCGAAGAAAGCTAGTGGAGCACCTGGAGCGAAAGAACTTTGTAACACAGCATCAACATGGATTCAGGGATGGCAGGTCCTGCCTCACAGGGTTACTTGAATTCTACGACCAGGCAACAAAATTAAGGCAAGAAAGAGAAGGGTGGGCAGACTGCATATTTTTGGATTGTCAGAAAGCCTTTGATACAGTGCCACACAAGAGGCTAGTGAAAAAGCTGGAGATGCAGGCTGGAGTGAAAGGGAAGGTACTGCGTTGGATACAGGAGTACCTATGCAACAGGAGACAATGAGTCAGTGTGAGGGGTGAGGTCTCAAATTGGCGAGACGTTACGAGTGCAGTCCCGCAGGGGTCAGTCCTTGGACCTATACTGTTTCTGATATATGTAAATGATCTCTCAGAGGGTATAGAATCGTTTCTCTCAATGTTTGCCGATGATGCAAAAATTATGAGGAGGATTGAAACTGAGGACGATAGTAGAAGGCTACAAGATGACCTAGACAGACTGAGTGAATGGTCCAACAAATGGCTGTTGAAGTTCAACCCGAGTAAATGCAAAGTAATGAAACTAGGCAGTGGAAATAGGAGGCAAGACACAGGATACAGAATAGGAGGTGAAGTACTTAATGAAACGAACAGAGAGAAAGATCTAGGAGTTGATATCACACCAAACCTGTCTCCTGAAGTCCACATAAAAAGAATAACGTCTGCGGCATATGCGAGACTGGTTAACATCAGAACAGCGTTCAGGAACCTGTGTAAGGAATCATTCAGAATCTTGTACACCACATATGTATGACCAATCCTGGAGCATGCGGCCCCAGCATGGAGCCCGTACCTTGTCAAGCACAAGACGAAGCTGGAAAAAGTCCAAGGGTATGCCACTAGACTAGTCCCAGAACTAAGAGGCATGAGTTACGAGGAAAGGCTGCGGGAAATGCACCTTACGACACTGGAAGACAGAAGAGTAAGGGGAGACATGATCACAACCTACAAAATCCTCAGAGGAATCGACCGGGTAAACAAGGATGAACTATTCAACACTGGTGGGACGCGAAGAAGGGGACACAGGTGGAAACTGAGTACCCACATGAGCCACAGAGACGTTAGAAGGAACTTTTTCATTGTCAGAGTAGTTAACGGATGGAATGCATTAGGCAGCGATGTGGTGTAGGCTGACTCCATACACAGTTTTAAATGTAGCTATGATAGAGCCAAGTAGGCTCAGGAATCTGTACACCAGTTGATTGACAGTTGAGAGGCGGAACCAAAGAGCCAAAGCGCAACCCCTGCAAGCACAAATAGGTGAGTACAAATAGGTGAGTACACACACACACACACACACAGAGACACACACACACACACACACACACACACACACACACACACACACACACACATACACACACACACACACACAAAACAGAGGTCCGGCAGCCGCTGGAATGGGGGAAGAAGGGCAAGGGATTTATCAGGGGGAAAGCGCCAAGCCATTACGACTACATAGCACAGGAATGGAGTCAGGATTAGGATTTGGGATGGGACGGTGGGGAAGGAATGGTGCTCAACCACTTGGACGGTCGGGAATTGAACGCAGACCTGCATAAAGCGAGACCGTCACTCTACTGTCCACCCCAAGAGGCTAGGCGCACTGGATGGGAAGAAATGGTTTAGTTAGGGAGAATATGGTTTGTATGTGATGTTTATATGAGAGAGAGAGAGAGAGAGAGAGAGAGAGAGAGAGAGAGAGAGAGAGAGAGAGAGAGAGAGAGAGAGAGAGAGAGAGAGAGAGAGAGAGAGAGAGAGAGAGAGAGAGAGAGAGAGAGAGAGAGAGAGAGAGAGAGAGAGAGAGAGAGAGAGAGAGAAATTGTTGTGAATCTATATCTTCCGTCCTTCCGTGTTTCTTAACGTTATTAATGATAAGGATTTTGTTATTTAGCACTAACTATACAAATTTTATTCTATATGTCTTATCAATATAAATCTCTGCTCTCGTTGTAAGTAATAAAACTGTTATATGTGAACACATGTTCAGTTGTGATTTATATATTCTGCTTATGAACATAGCTTCTAAATCTATTTCTATAGCAGGGAGGATACAGAATAAAACGTACCAGTCTTGAAAGATATGAAGGAGAACTGGACGAATCAACTGGACGGTACTATGAATGACCAGAAATGAGTGCACTTGGATTAGGAGAGAAGGATGGAGGCAGTTTGTAAATGACATTGCTAAAGCCAAGGAAGAACCTATAGGACCTGTGGTGAGCACAGACCATTGTCGTACGTCGCTGTTCACAAGACAGAGCCAGACATCCCTTTGCATAGGAAGCGTTTGATGTCCTTATGCGCAGGACAGAGCCGGACATTGGTGTACACGGATACGGAGCCGGACGTCCCTGTACACAGACACGGAGCCGGATATCCCTGCAAACGGGTGAAAATGCAACTCGCTGCAACTACAAAGTGTCGCCATAAATATAAAGTTGGATAAACTAGGTTTTGTGGATCAGAATTTTTTAACAATGTTTGCTTGTAAATATCAGCATTTTTTAAATTTGTGTGTGGGTGGGTGAGGGTGTAAAGATTTTGTGATTTATGTCACATATATATATTTGTTTAAAAGCATGAAGCTAAAAACAAACCTTTTAAAAGCAACTGAGGCAAAGGGCTAGGCTCACCCAAATTTTCAGAGTGAATAATGGGTTTTAGAGGACTGTCATGGGAGAGAGGACATGGAGAAGTGGGGATCAAACCTCGACCGCCGGTTAGTCACACTAGAGGGTAGGACGGAAACTAGGGGTCACACACAGGGAAATGAAGGTACTAGACGAGCCGGAGAAATATCAATAGAAACGTCTTCCAAGTGGCGGTTGTAAAAGGATGTACTACACTAAAACTTGAGGAGTGTTTGAGAAAAACTCCATACACCCATTACTATTCATATCTAACAAGACTCATATTGCAAGTTTTCGGTGATGTTAAACACTCAAACTAACTAAATACCTTCCTTCAATAATTAAGGAATGATGCGTTTCACTATTCCACTGGTAATTGAGAATTGGAACACGAGAATCGGAGCTGATTTTTGACATATAAACTACCTCATAATGGATAAGTTCACAGATGAGTGCGGAACCAAAAACTTAACGTGAAATTACTGTAGTAGGACGGATGGGGTCTCAAGGTAATGGGGTGATGGGTGAATGGGTCAAGGGGATGGCGAATGGCGGGGAAGGGGACGCTTACTATGACACGATCTCCCTCACGTCTCGTCGTTAGGGGGGAAAATGACACACATAGGCAGTGAAACAAGCCACCGGTGGGGTAAGAGGTGACACTGGCAATATACTCCACCCACCAATTACGAGCCGCTATTGGAATAGGTGGGAGTCGTGGACCCTCTTCCGTGTCCTGTCCCGTGCCCCGTGTATTAACTTGTCACGGAGTTGACATGGGGTCGAGTTTCGATCACAATTATTCTGTCGTTCTCTGTATGTTTAAAGTATTTTTTTAACATATTGTATTTGTGTCACAGGAACGTTGTATAACACCGATCGCCTTTAGGTTCGAGTGTGTGCGCGTGTGAGTGTGTACACACCTAGTTGTGCTTGCGAGGGTTGAGCTCTGGCTCTTTGGTCCCGCCTCTCAACCGTCAGTCAATCAACAATGTGTGTGTATGTGTGTGTGTGTGTGTATGTGTGTGTACTCACCTAGTTGTACTCTCCTAGTTGTGTCTGCAGGATCGAGCATTGACTCTTGGATCCCGTTTTTCGAGCATCGGTTGTTTACAGCAATGACTCCTGTCCCATTTCCCTATCATACCTGGTTTTTAAATTATGAATAGTATTTGCTTCCACAACCTGTTCCTGAAGTGCATTCCATTTCCCCACTACTCTCACGCTAAAAGAAAACTTCCTAACATCTCTGTGACTCATCTGAGTTTCTGTCCCTTTGGTCTCCTATCTCCTAGTCCCATTTCCATAACTTTACATTTGCTCGTGTTGAATTCTAGTAGCCATCTCTGACCATCTCTGCAATCTGTTCAGGTCCTCTTGGAGGATCCTGCAATCCTAATCTGTCACAACTCTTCTCATCAACTTTGCATCATCCGCAAACATCGACATGTAGGACTCTACGCCTGTAAACATGCCGTTAACATATACAAGAATCAGAATTGGTCCCAGCACCGATCCTTGTGGTACTCCACTTGTTACTGTTCGCCAGTCCGACTTCTTGCCCCTTACCGTAACTCTTTGGCTCCTTCCTGTTAGGTAGTTCCTTATCCATGCTAGGACCTTTCCCCCCACCCCCGCCTGCCTCTCGAGCTTGAACAGCAGTCTCATGTGCGGTACTGTATCAAAGGCTTTTTGGCAGTCCAGAAATATGCAGTCTGCCCAACCATCTCTGTCCTGTCTTATCCTCGTTATTTTATCATAGAATTCCAGAAGGTTTGTTAGGCACGATTTCCCTGTCCAGAACCCATGTTGATGTTTGTTCACAAACCTAATGTTCTCCAGGTGTGCAACCAGTCGTAGCCTAATTATTCTTTCCAGTATTTTACAGGGGATGCTTGTCAGTGATACAGGTCTATAGTTAAGTGCCTCCTCCCTATCACCTTTCTTGAAGATCGGCACGACATTTGCCTTCTTCCAGCAACTGGGCAATTCTCCTGACATAAGTAACTCATTAAAGATCATTGCCAGAGGCACGCTGAGGGCCTGTGCTGCTTCTTTTAGTATCCACGGTGATACTTTGTCTGGTCCAACTGCTTTAGTTGCATCTAGAGTTGTCAACTGTTTCATTACCTCCTCTGCTGTCACCTCTATATCTGATAGTCTTTCATCTAGGGTAACCCCTTCCAACAATAGGAGCTGCTCAGGCTCGGTAGTGAACACTCCATGGAAACTGGCATTCAGTGCCTCGCAGATTTTCTTGTCACTTTCAGTATATGCCCCCTCTGTCTTCCTTAGTCTTGTCACTTGGTCGTTCACCGACATTTTTCTTCTTATATGACTGTGTAGTAACTTAGGTTGTTTTTTCGCTTTGATTGCAATATCATTCTCATAGTCCCTTTCCGATGTTCGTCTTATGTTAATGTAATCGTTCCTAGCTCTGTTGTATCTGCTTCTGTTGTCCTCTGTTCTTTGTCTTCTGTACTTCCTCCACTCCCGCCTGCTGGCCATTTTTGCTTCCTGACACTGTCTATTAAACCATGGGTTATTATATTCCTTCTTATTTTTTCCCTTTACCGTTGGTATAAATCTCTCTTCGGCCTCCTGGCATTTCTGTATGACTAGGTCCATCATATCTTGGACTGTTTTTCCTCTAATTTCTTCCTCCCACTGCACTTCACCCAGATAGTCCCTTATCCTCATATAGTCCCCTTTCCTGTAGTCAGCTCTCCTTTCCCAGATCTCTTGTCCCATGGTCATAAGTTTGAATTCCATCATGTAGTCAAAGACTAGGACACAATGGTCACTGGCCCCTAGAGGTATTTCATGCTCTAAATTCTCGATATCTTCTACGTCCTGGGTAAAAATCAGGTCTAATAGGCTCGGTGCATCTCCTCCTCTTTCCCTTGTGTCTTCCTTCACATGTTGTGTCAGGAAATTCCTGTCTATAACATCTACTAATTTTGCTCCCCACGTTTCGTCCCCTCCATGGGGATTCCTTGATTCCCAATTTATCTCTCCATGATTTAGGTCCCCCATGATCAGCAGCTTCGCTCTCATTCTGTGGGCTAGTGTTGTTGCCTTCTGCAGTTCATCTATACATGCTTTGTTGTTGTCATCATACTCCTGCCTGGGTCTTCTACTGTTTGGTGGGGGATTGTAGATTACCAAGATCACAATCTTCCTCCCATCTACTGTCAGAGTTCCATGTATGAAGCTTGTGCACTCATTGGTAACTCGATTTCCCAGGTCTTCAAACTTCCATTTCCGCTTTATTAGGAGTGCCACTCCCCCTCCTTGTTTCTGTGTCTTCTCTTTTCGTATCACCTGGTACCCTTCAGGAAAGATTGCATCTGAGATCATGTCATTAATTTTAGTTTCCACAATTGCAACTATGTCAGGATCTGCTTCACTCACTCTTTCTTTTATCTCTTCTGCTTTATTAGATACCCCATCAGCATTGGTGTACCAAACCTTGAGATTCTTCATGGAAACTCTTGTACCAGAGTTCTCCCTTTCTTTGGGGGTCTGGGGGGATCTGATGGGATGTCTGGGGGGTGACTGGGGGCAGGGGGGATCTGGGGGATCTGGGGGGTGTCTGGGGGATGACTGGGGGTGTGGAGGGTCCGGGGGATCCAGGGGGTGTCTGGGGGGGTCCGGGGGGTGTATGGGGGTGAAAGAGTTCAGGAGGGGTGCTTGGGGGGCTACTGGGGGCTGGGCTTCTAGGAATTTAGGTAGGAGGGTCTGGGGTAGGGCCTGGGTAGGTAGGTCTGGAGTAGGAAGGGCATACTGGGTCTGAAGATTAGGGAGGGCATAGAGGGGTTGGGAGATAGCGTAAGGTTGGGAGTCAGATAGAGGTTGAGAGGTTGGGAGGGGGAAGGATAGAGGGGGTGGGGGGAACCTCCCACCCCCCTCGCAAGGGTGGGGGGTCACATGGAAGGAGAGGGGATGAGGAGGGGCGAGGGCTGGGTAGGCTTTGGGTGTTGAGGGGATGAGGGCTGGGTGGGTTCTTGGGGTTGAGGGGATGAGGGCTGGATGGGTTTTGGGGGTTGAGGGGATGAGGGCTGGGTGGGTTTTGGGGGTTGAGGGGATGAGGGCTGGACGGGTTTTGGGGGTTGAGGTGATGAGGGGGTCCTTGGAATGTGGGATGAATTTGACTCCAGTGGGGTCAGAGGGGTCAAGGGATGTGTTGGGGAGATAAGCAGGGGCAGCTGATTGGGGAAGGGGTGACCTGAGAAGCAAGTGTGAGCTGGTTAGCATGGGGTGGATTAGCACTGGGGTGTGTAGCTACTCTCAAATGGGAAGAGTTGTATTGTTGTTTGCTTGCTCTGTGGGCAATCTGTTCCTCCTTCGTCATGAATTTGTCAATATATACGTAGTAGTAATTTTCGTTGTGTGTGTGTGTGTGTGTGTGTGTGTGTGTGTGTGTGTGTGTGTGTTTGAGTGTACTCACCTAATTGTGCTTGCGGGGGTTGAACTCTGGCTCTTTGGTCCCGCCTCTCAACCGTCAATCAACAGATGTACAGGTTCATGAGCCTAATGGGCTCTATCATATCTACACTTGAAAGTGTCTACGGAGTCAGCCTCCACCACATCACTTCCTAATGCATTCCAATCACTTCCTAATGAACTGTGTGTGTGTGTGTGTAATTACCTAAGTGTAATTACCTAAGTGTAGTTACAGGATGAGAGCTACGCTCGTGGTGTCCCGTCTTCCCAGCACTCAAAAAACACTACCTGGGTGACGAAGGGGTTTCCTTGAAACTGATTGGCTCGGAACGAGCGTAGAATAGCAGCGAGTTCTCGATTGGCTCAGCCAATGTGTGACGTGTGTGTGTGTGTGTGTGTTTGCTTGTGCGTGTCACGAGGGTCTCCTATGTGCCACACTTCTACCCGGAATGAACCACTTTGAGAGTTAAAATATATATGTGATAAAGTGAACAAGATTTCTCTTATAATTGACCTCACTGTACATCAGTTAATTGACAGAGGCAGACAGTACTCACCGGCCAAAACCGTCCTGCCCACACAACCATGTGAGATTATAATGATGTCCGTATGTCGAGGTCCTCAGTGGATCAGTCGTTTCTCCACGTGGTGTGGAGTCTCACTCTTCCACTGAGTGCCAGTGGATCGGTGCTGGTGGTTGTTTCAGTATGCTGTATCCTTTCGCCTGTTGAGTTATCGTTCACTAATTTACTGTATCACTGTTCTTTATAGCCCAAGTACACCTTGAAACATATATGTATGTGTGTATGTATGTACTCGTCTAATTTAACTCACCTAATTGTGCTTACAGGGGTTGAGCTCTGGCACTTTGGTCCCGCCTCTCAATTGTCAATCAACTGATGTACACATTCCTGAGCCTACTGAGCCCTATCATATTTACATATGGAACTGTCTATGGAGTCTGCTTCCACCACATCACTGCCAAATGCATTCTATCTGTTAACTACTCTGACACTGAAAAAGTTCTTTCTAACGTCCCTGTGGTTCATTGGGTACTCAGTTTCCACCTGTGTCACCTTATTCGCGTGCCATCCGTGTTAAACAGTTTATCTTTATTTAGCCTGTCAGTTCCTCTGAGAATTTTCTAGGTAGTGATCATGTCTCCCCTTACTCTTCTGTCTTCTAGTGTCGTGAGGTGCATTTCTCGCAGCCTTTCTTCGTAACTCATGCCTCTTAGTTCTAGGAGTAGCCATGTGGCATATCTCTGAACTTTTTCAAGCTCCGCCTTGTGCTTGACATGGCACGTGCTCCATGCTGGGGCCGCATACTCCAGGATTTGTCTTGCATATGTGGAATAGAAGGTTCTGAATGATTCCTTACACAGGTTCCTGAAGGCAGTTCTGATGTTAACCAGCCTCGCATATGCCACAGATGTTATTTTTTTGATGTGGGCTTCAGGAGACAGGGTTGGTGTGATATCAACTCCTAGATCCTTCTCTCTGACTGTTTCATGAAGAACTTCATCTCTCATTCTGTATCCTGTGTCTGGCCTCCTATTTCACTGCCTAGTTTCATTACCTTACATTTACTCGGGTTGAACTTTAGTAGCCATTTGTTGGACCATTCATGCAGTGTGTCTAGGTCATCATGTAGTCTCATACTGTCTTCCTTCGTCTTAATCCTCCTCATAATTTTTGCATCATCAGCAAACAATGAGAGGAATGATTCTATACAATCTGGAAGATCATTTACATATATAAGAAACAGTATGGGTCCAAGGACTGAACCCTGCAGGATCCCACTGGTGACGTCTCGCCAATCTGAGACCTCACCCCGCACAGTGACTCGCTGAATTCTGTTACTTAGGTACTCCCTTATCCAATGGAGTACCTTCCCTTTCACTCCTGCCAGTATCTCCAGCTTTAGCACTAGTCTCTGGTGTGGCACTGTGTCAAAGGCTTTCTGGCGCTCCAAAAATATGCAGTCTGCCCACCTCTCTCTTTCTTGTCTGATTCTTGTTGCCTGATCGTAGAATGCAATTAATCCTGTGAGGCATGACTTGCCATCTCTGAAACCATGTGGGAGTTGTGTCACAAAGTTTCTTCGCTCCAGATGTTCCGCTAGCTTTTATCACATAATTTTCTCCATGAGCTTGCATGGTATGCAAGTTAGGGACACTGGCTTGTAGTTCAGTGCCTCCTGTCTATCCCCCTTCTTGTATATCGGGACTACGTTAGCCGCCTTCCAAATTTTTGGCAGTTCACCTGTTACCAGTGATTTGTTATATACCATGGAGAGTGGCAGGCAGAGTGCTTCTGCTCCTTCCTCTAGTATCCATGGCGATATTCCATCCAGGCCTATAACCTTTGCCACATCAAAATCTAGCAAAAACTTCCTTACATCCCCACTGGTAATCTCAAATTCCTCTAGTGGTGCCTGGTTAATTATTCCTTATCTTATCTCTGGAACTTCTCCTTGCTCTAATGTGAAGACTTCCTGGAATTTCGTATGGAGTTCCTCGCACACTTCTTTGTCGTTTGTAGTGAATCTGTCTGCCACTATCCGCTGGTTCATTACCTGTTCCTTCACTGTTGTCTTTCTCCTGATGTGGCTGTGCAGCAATTTGGGTTGGGTCTTAGCCTTGCTTGCCATGTCATTTTCATATTGCCCTTCTGCCTCTCTTCTCACACTGACGTATTCATTCCTGGCTCTCTGGTAACCTTCTCTGCTCTCAAGTGTTCTGTTATTACTATAGTTTCTCCATGCTATTATACTTTGTTGCTTAGCTAGCTTACATCTCTGATTAAACCATGGGTTTTTCATCTGCATTCCATTTTTTACTTTTTGGACTATGATAAACTTTTCTGGTGCCTCCTTGTACTTCTGCATGATGTATGACATCATGTCTTGGGCCGTCTTTCTCCTTAGTTCTGATTTCCATGTTATATCCGTTAGGAATTTTCTGATCTCGTAATTTCCCTTAGGGAATGCTAGCCTTTTGCTTTCAAGTTCCTTTTTTCAAGTACTTTAGCCCTTCTTCAACCAGATGATCAAACGTCAGTACACTGTGATCACTCATTCCTACTGGGGCCTCGAAGTCAATTTCCCTTATGTCGGAGTCATTCAGAGTGAAGACTAGGTCGAGTCTCGCTGGTTCATTGTTTCCCCCTCATCCTAGTGGATTCCCTGACATGTTGGCTTGGAAAGTTTCTTGTTACCACCTCCACTAGTTTGGCTCTCCATGTATCCTCACCTCTGTGTGGTTTCTTGTTCTCCCAGTCTATCCTTCCATGATTGAAGTCACCCATGATGAGCAGATGGGATCGATTTCTACAGGCAGCAGAGTCTACCCTCTCATTTATGTTGTTAACTTTGTCACGAAAGGTGTGCTGTGGCTCTGCTAGCAATCGCTGCTAGGGGCTCAGAAGGCAGAATACTCAGCCTCTTCGACTCTCGGGACTCACCAGAGTCTCCTGGTCCCACAGGAGAGGACCAGTAATACCCACTACCTCAGGTCTTTGCCCCCCACCACTGGAGGTGCCACTGATTCCCCCTGGGAGCCCTTCAGTCAACCACGGGGAAACTGCTGTTAGCAAATTCCAGCCAAGACCCGTGGAGAGGTGAAGAAAGACCTAGGCTTACCTTTAACAATAACTTCCCCTGAGTCTTGCCTGCCAGACGAAAAATTGCATGAATTCCTTTCCCGCCTGCCTTCTCTATCCTCTTTAAACAAGGTGGC
This sequence comes from Procambarus clarkii, assembly GCF_020424385.1. Lineage (NCBI taxonomy): Eukaryota > Metazoa > Arthropoda > Malacostraca > Decapoda > Cambaridae > Procambarus > Procambarus clarkii. The sequence goes on from NW_025562915.1 coordinate 11,923, forward strand.
CAGCTGGGTCGATATATACCTGCACCCCAGCAATGCAGTTCAGTGGGTGTACTCTATACTGCTTGTTGCCAAAGTGATGCTACTCCTACAGATTTGACACTGGTCTGTCAGCCCAAGGTACACTTCCATAAAAGTATGTGTGGCTTTACTTCTCTCCAGCCACTACATTGTTTGTTGCCACCATTCCAGCTCTGATACTGGACAGATAGCCTAGGGTACACTTCTACATAAGTCTGTGCTGCTTTACCACTCTCCACCCACTAAGAACTTCTGTAGAAAACCTGATGTTCACTAGGTGGGACTATGATATCCCTCGTTTAAGCTCATCGAGACTATTATGGAGGCGCACTTAAACACCATGATAAAATATGTGAATTTACTGACATAAGCTACATGGTTACATATACAATTACAATCAATACAGGAAATGAAAATAAGAATAATTAATCTGGAGATCGTCAGCCACTATTCTTTCACGACCTCCAACAACTCTTTCAACTGGGCAGATTAAAAAGGGGCCACACACTCCCTCACAGGAGGGGGCCTCTTCGTCATCGTTGGCTACCTCCTCTTCAACTGCCCCGTCGTCCACACACACTGTCCTCTTCAACAGTCCTGGACACAAGCTGCCCTGCCGCCTATCTTACTACTAATGTATCAATGTTATACTGCAACATACATAGGTAAATATCGTGGCCTATTTAACTTACTCAAACAAGGGGTAATGGGAGGGAAAATGATCTACCTTTACATTCCTGGCTCACGACGCCTGTCCCTCGATGGTGTGAGGTTCCCACGCTGCCTGAGACGGTCCTAGACGATCCAGGAAAGTTCCACAGGTCCTGAGGTGTCGTGAAGTCTTCGCGTCGTCGCCGAACTACTCCCAGAGTTTCAGATGTCCCAATCCTGGTTCACCAGTGGGCACTGAGCTAATCGCTGTATGCACACACTCGTCCCTTCCACAAGGCATTGCTCCTTGCCCTAGGAACGGTGTCGTCCCTCCAAAATCCTCAGTGAACGTGACCCGGTCACTGCTAGGCCTGCCCGCCACACCCTCTAGCGTCAGGCGGTGTCCCTCTAGAGTCGTCGCCGACAGGTTCTTCAAGTTTTGGCACTTCTCTGTTCGATGAACTTGGTTTCTTCTTGCTTCCCGGAAGCACAGGGTCTTCAATAACAATGGTGGGCTGCGATGGCTAGTTTTAATCCACTGAGTAAGGCTACAAGAGCCTCCAAACCTCGAGAGCTGACCGAGAAACGTCCTCCCCCTCTCGCTGTCAGACTAACTTTGATGCAAACACAGCTGGCGTCACCGGCGACACTCAGTGATGTCACAACGGGCTCTGATTGGTCGCTCGTGACCTAAGTCAGCCAATCCGCACTCGGCTGGCGCTCTCCACAAAATGGCGGATCTGCAGGTAGGGGGGGTACCATTTCATTTGTATCAGGGTGCCACTTTCCCCTTACCTACAAACTTATAATGAAACTTTCTCCCTTATCTGGCGGCCGATCTGGTCGCCACATATACCAAAAGATTCCCTGCATCTCAGAGAATCAGTAACAAAAGCTGATATGACTCTTTAAGCAGGCATACGGGAGAAATAGGAGAGGGCACTGTAACAACTGCCATATTGTTTCTGTCATACTCTTCCCTGAGTCTTCTGTCATTTTGTGGAGGGTTACATATCATTGCTACTACTACTCCATGTCCTCCCATCGTCATGGTGCCTGTTATGTAGTCTTTAAACCTTTCTCAGCCTGGGATAACCATCTCCTTGAAATTCCATTCCTTTCTCATGAGTATTGCCACACCACCTCCTCCACTACTCTCCCTCTCCTTCCTTAAGACAGTGTATTCCTGGTGGAAGACTGCATTTGTTATGATTCCTGAGTGTTTTATTTCTGTGAGTCCAATTACAACTGGATTTGCTTCTTGTGCTCTTTCCCTAAGTTCACTTGCCTTGCTTGTAATCCCATCAATGTTTGAATACATCACCTCTCAGCTGACTCTTTTCTGTCCATCCTCTGTATCTGCGGATTCCAATGGAGTAGGTAAACATGGAGGGTCTGGGATAAGGAGTGGGAAGAGTGGGCCCTGGGTTGTGAGGGGGGCTGAGGGTGAGGGGGACTTAGGTTGTGAGGGAACTTGAAAGATCAGGGTGGTGGGGGAGCATAGGGGCTTAGGGTGGTGGGGGAGTATAGGGGCTGGGCCAGGTAGGGCTTCTATTGGGTGGGAGGTGGGTGTAATCCTCCTTCCACTGGGGCTGTTGAACTGCCTGTGGAGAGTTCCCCCACTCCCTTCTGGGGTCGAGGGGTTCCGGGCTGTGGTTTCCTGATTCCTGTCTCACTCTCTTTCTTTGCGCTCCTTCCTCGCTGCTTCTGCCCTCGATCTCTCCTACCCGGTCATATCCCTCTGCAGGAACACCTTCTTGAACGTCTGTACATTGAGTAGGCTTCTCGTCTTTGCTAGAATTTCTTCTTTTGTGTCCTCGCTTTTGAAAACCACTTTTATCAATCGATCTTTGTCCTTGTAGTACCGGCTAAGCCTGAAAACCTTTTCTACGTTCGGTGCTTCTCTCTCCATCTGTACCCCTTCAAAGATCTCTGACTGAGGCTTTGTCCATATCTCTCCTCACCCCGGGACTGGCCCCTATTTGCTCCTTGATATCTAGTACTACTACTGCTCTTGTCCTCTCTATCAGTCGGCTAGTGCATCTTGCTGCTTCCTGAGAAGTAGCAACTTTCATGGCAATTTCCTGTACTGCAGAGACAACTTCCGCTGTCTTTCTAAGTATGTCTGCAAATGAGGGTTGTATTGTAGAAATCCCTTCAACAGATTCAGTACCATCTTCTTGAGGGCGGGTTCGTGGCTGATATTGGGGACTCTCTTTCAAGCTTTTAATCTCCTCCCTTGCCTCATTCAGTTCTTCCTGCAGGTTGACTACCTTTTCCCCCATTATCTTTAATTCCTCTTTCATTTCTCCCAACATTTCAAAGAGTATCTCCTGAAGCGGGATCTCTTCCCCTTCTCCTCTCTCTGTGTTTCGTTCTCTCCCTGACATGTTTGTTTCCTATTCCAATTCTCCAGGGATTGATCACAATTCAATGTGTGTGTGTGTGTGTGTGTGTGTGTGTGTATACTCACCTAGTTGTACTCACCTAGTTGTGCTTGCGGGGGGTTGAGCTCTGGCTCTTTGGTCCCGCCTCTCAACCGTCAATCAACAGGTGTACAGGGTCCTGAGCCCAGTAGGCTCAGGACCCTGTACACCTGTTGTTATCATATCTACACTTGAAACTGTGTATGGAGTCAGCCTCCACCACATTACTTCCTAATGCATTCCATTTGTCAACCACCCTGACACTAAAAAAGTTCTTTCTAATATCTCTGTGGCTCATGTGGGCACTCAGTTTCCACCTGTGTCCCATAGTGCGTGTGCCCTTGTGTTAAATAGCCTTTCTTTATCAACCCTGTCGATTCTCTTGAGAATCTTGAATATGGTGATCATGTCCCCCCTAACTCTTTTATCTTCCAACGAAGTGAGGTTTAATTCCCGTAATCTCTCCTCGTAGCTCATACCTCTCAGCTCAAGTACTAGTCTGGTGGCAAACCTCTGAACCTTTTCCAGTTTAGTCTTATGCTTGACTAGATATGGACTCCATGCTGGAGCCGCATACTCCAGGATTGGTCTGACATATGTGGTGTATAATGTTCTGAAAGATTCCTTACACAAGTTTCTAAAGGCCGTTCTTATGTTAGCCAACCTGGCATATGCTGCTGATGTTATCCTCTTGATATGAGCTTCAGGGGACAGGTCTGGCGTGATATCAACCCCCAGGTCTTTCTCTCTCTCTGACTCTTGAAGTATTTCATCTCCCAAATGATACCTTGTACCTGGTCTCCTGCTTCCTACCCCTATCTTCATTACATTACATTTGCTTGGGTTAAACTCTAACAACCATTTGTTCGACCATTCCTCCAGCTTGTCCAGGTCCTCTTGGAGCCTCAAGCTGTCCTCCTCTGTCTTAATCCTTCTCATAATTTTGGCGTCGTCAGAAAACATTGAGAGGAATGAGTCTATACCCTCTGGGAGATCATTTACGTATATCAGAAACAGGATAGATCCAAGTACAGAGCCCTGTGGGACTCCAATGGTGATTTCACGCCATTCTGAGGTCTCACCTCTCACTATAACTCTCTGCTTCCTATTGCTTAGGTACTCCCTTATCCACTGCTACCGGTTACTCTTGCCTGTTTCTCCAGCTTACGCATAACCCTTTTATGGGATACCTGGTTGATACCTGGTTGATGGGGTTCTGGGTGTTGTTCTACTCCCCAAGCCCGGCCCGAGGCCAGGCTTGACTTGTGAGAGTTTGGTCCACTAGGCTGTTGCTTGGAGCGGCTCGCAGGCCCAAATACCCACCACAGCCCGGTTGGTCCGGCACTCCTTGGAGGAATAAATCTAGTTTCCTCTTGAAGATGTCCACGGTTGTTCCGGCAATATTTCTTATGCTTGCTGGGAGGACGTTGAACAACCGCGGACCTCTGATGTTTATAGTGTTCTCTGATTGTGCCTATGGTACCTCTGCTCTTCACTGGTTCTATTCTGCATTTTCTTCGATATCGTTCACTCCAGTACGTTGTTATTTTACTGTGTAGATTTGGTACCTGGCCCTCCAGTATCTTCCAGGTGTATATTATTTGATATCTCTCTCGTCTTCTTTCTAGTGAGTACATTTGGAGGGCTTTGAGACGATCCCAATAATTTAGGTGCTTTATTGTGTCTATGCGTGCCGTATATGTTCTCTGTATTCCCTCTATTTCAGCAATCTCTCCTGCTCTGAAGGGGGAAGTGAGTACTGAACAGTACTCAAGATGGGACAACACAAGTGACTTGAAGAGTACAACCATTGTGATGGGATCCCTGGATTTGAAAGTTCTCGCAATCCATCCTATCATTTTTCTGGCTGTCGCAATATTTGCTTGGTTATGCTCCTTAAACGTTAGGTCGTCAGACATTATTATTCCCAAATCCTTTACATGCTGTTTTCCTACTATGGGTACATTTGATTGTGTTTTGTACTCTGTATTATGTTTAAGGTCCTCATTTTTACCGTACCTGAGTCCCTGGAATTTATCACTGTTAAACATCATGTTATTTTCTGATGCCCAGTCGAAAACTTTATTAATATCAGCTTGAAGTTTTTCAATGTCTTCAGCCGAGATAATTTTCATACTGATTTTTGTGTCATCTGCAAAGGATGATGCGAAGCTGTGACTTGTATTTTTGTCTATATCTGATATGAGAATAAGTAAAAGCAGCGGTGCAAGGAATGTACCCTGGGGTACAGAGCTTTTAACTGCACTTGGACTAGATTTTATATGGTTGACCGTTTCTCGCTGAGTCCTGTTTGACAGAAAACTGAGTATCCAGCGTCCTACTTTACCGGTTATTCCCATTGACTTCATTTTGTGTGCAATCACGCCATGGTCACATTTATCGAAAGCCTTTGCGAAGTCCGTGTATATCACATCAGCATTCTGTTTTTCTTCTAATGCCTCAGTGACCTTGTCGTAGTGCTCAAGTAGCTGTGAGAGGCACGATCTTCCCGCTCGAAATCCATGTTGGCCTGGGTTGTGAAGGTCATTGGTCTCCATGAAATTGGTGACCTGACTCCTAATCACTCTCTCAAATACTTTTATGATGTGCGATGTTAGTGCAACTGGTCTATAATTCTTTGCCAATGCTTTGCTCCCTCCCTTGTGTAGAGGGGCTATGTCTGCTGCTTTAAGTGCATCTGGTATCTCCCCCGTGTCCAAGCTCTTCCTCTACACTATACTGAGTGCCTGTGCTACCGGCACCTTGCGTTTCTCTATAAATATTGAATTCCATGAGTCTGGATCTGGGGCCGAGTGCATGGGCATGTTTTCAATTTCTCTTTCAAAATTTTGTGCGCTCGTGTTGATATCAGTTATATTTACGGGGTTTGAATATCCCGCATAAAGAAATTGTCTGGATCTTCCACTTTCGTGTTGTTTATTGGAGTGCTAAACATGTACTCATACTGCTCTTTTAGGACTTTCACTAATTTCTTTGTCATCCTCCGGGTATGAGCTCTGGCACTTTGGTCCTGCCTCTCATACTGGCAGTCAACTTTTTGCTTTTTCCTTCGCATACTGAGAAGTATCATATTTTACCTAAAGCTGTGTATGGAGTGAGTCTCCGCCACATTACTGTTCTAACTGCATTTCATTTGTCTGCTACTATGGCACTGAAAAAATTTCCGCTCGATTTCTTCAATCTCGCTTTTGGGCACTCAAATTCCTTCTGTGACGGGAAGTTCATGTGTCCTGCATAAGCAGTTCCGTTATTTCTTGCCTGCGTTTATCAATTCGTCTGTGTTCTCTTTCTACGTTGTGATCATCTTTCTGGCTCTTCCTCCCAGTGACGTGATTTCAGACAGACTTGATCGCTTCTCGAAGTCATACCCCTTAGTTTGGGTCATTCTCTACTGATGTCAAAGGCTTTGAACCTGAACCAGTCTGGAAAAAATGCAGTCTGCTCATCCTTCTCTTTCTTGCTTATTCTTTGTCTCCTAATCGTAAAATTCTATCAAGCCTGTAAGGCAAGATTTACCCTCCCTGAACCCATGTTGATGGGTTGTCACGAAGTCCCTTCTCTCCAGATGTGTTACTAGATTTTTTTTTCATGATCTTCTCAAATACCTTGTATGGTATACAAGTTAAGGACACTGACCAGTAGTTCAGTGACTCTTGTCTGTCACCCTTTTTGTATATTGGGACTACATTAGTTGTCTTCCATATTTCTGGTAGGTCTCCCGTTTCCAGTGACCTACTATACACTATGGAGAGTGGCAAACAAAGTGCTCTTGCACACTTTTTCAATACCCATGGTGAGATTCCGTCCGGCCCAACAGCGTTTCTCACGTCCAGCTCCAATAGGTGCCTCTTGACCTCACCTCTTGTAATTTCGAACCCTTCCAAGATCGCCTGGTTTGCTGCCACCTTTCCTAGCGCCGTGACCTCTCCTTGTTCTATTGTAAAGACCTCCTGGATAATCTTGTTGAGTTCTTCACACACCTCTTTGTCATTCTCTGTGTACCTGTCCTCACCCGTTCTAAGTTTCATCACCTGTTCCTTCACTGTTGTTTTCCTTCTGATATGACTGTGTAGTAGCTTTGGCTCGGTCTTGGCTTTATTAGCTATATCATTTTCATACCTTTACTCAGCTTCTCTTCTCACACTAACATACTCGTTCCTGGTTCTCTGGTATCTCTCTCTACTTTCTGGTGTTCTGTTATTTCGGAAGTTCCTCCACGCCCTTTTGTTCAGTTCCTTTGCTTTCATACATTCCCTATTAAATCACAGATTCATCTTTTGCTTCTCTGTTTTTTCCTGTCGGGCCAGGATAAACCTGCTTACAGCCTCCTGACTATTTGGGTGACATAGTCTATCATGTCTTGTACAGACTTGGTTCTATGTTCTGTGTCCCATGGTATATCCCTTAGGAATTTATTCATCTCCTCATAGTTTCCCTTCCGGTACGCCAGCCCTTTGTTTCCCAGTTCTTTTTTGGGGGTGATAATTCCTAGCTCAACCAGGTAATCAAAGCTCAAAACACTATGATCTCTCATTCCCAAAAGGGGCTTCCAACTTAACTTCCCTTATATCCGACTAATTAAGGGTAAATTTCAAATCAAGCAAAGCTGGTTCATCCTCTCCTCTCATTATTGTCGGTCCCTTGACTTGTTGATTTAGAAAGTTTCTTGTTGCCACGTCCAGCAGCTTAGCTCTCCATGTGTCTGGTCCTCCATGTGGGTCTCTGTTCTCCCAATCTATCTTCCTGTTGTTGAAGTCTTCCATGATTAGTAGTCTGGATCCGTTTCTGCTAGCCACAGAGGCTGCTCTCTCTATTATATTGATGGTGGCCAAGTTGTTTCTATCATATTCCTGTCTGGGTCTTCTGTCATTCGGTGGGGGGTTATATATGACTACTACTATAATTTTCTGTCCTCCAGCTGCTATGGTGCCTGATATGTAGTCACTGAAACCTTCACAGCCCTGATTAACCATCTCTTCAAAACTCCAACCTTTTCTTATCAGCAAAGCTACACCATCTCTTCCTTTCCATTCTCTCTCTTTCCTCACTACATAGTAGTCCTGTGGAAACACTGCATTTGTTATGGTTTTCGCTAACTTTGTTTCTGTGAGTGCTATTATGTCTGGGTTTTCTTCTAGTGCCCATTCTCCGAGTCACTTGTTTTATTTGTAATTCCATCTATGTTAGTGTACATTGCCTTGAAGCTCACTTTCTTCTGTTCATTTTCTTGTCCCTTTCTTGGCGAGCATTCTGCTGGTGTGGGAAGCTGTTCCGTGGGTGAGAAGATCTGTGAGGTGGTTTGCAGGGTCTCAGAGGATTTTAAGGGGGGGGGGGGTAGGGGGTTCAAGGTTAAGGGGACAGGTAGGTGAGTAGGTTAAGGAGATAAGGGGGACATGGAGGATACGGGGTGAGGGAGGGAGGGAGGAGGGATAGGGAGGGTATGGGATGAAGGGGGAGGGGGGACGGAGGGAAAGGTGGGAGGTAGTTTCATTACTTTGCATTTACTCGGGTTGAACTTCAACAGCCATTTGTTGACCATTCACTCAGTCTGTCTAGGTCATCTTGTAGCCTCCTACTATAGTCCTCAGTTTCAATCCTCCTCATAATTTTTGCATCATAGGCAAACATTGAGAGAAACGATTCTATACCATCTGGAAGATCATTTACATATATCAGAAACAGTATAGGTCCAAGGACTGACCCCAGCGGTACTCCACTCGTAACGTCTCGCCAATCTGAGACCTCACCCCTCACACTGACTCGTTGTCTCCTGTTACTAAGGTACTCCTGTATCCAACGGAGTACCTTCCTTTTCACTCCAGCCTGCATCTCCAGTTTTTTCACTAGCCTCTTGTGTGGCACTGTATCAAAGGCTTTCTGACAATCCAAAAATATGCAGTCTGCCCTCCCTTCTCTTTCTTGCCTTATTTTTGTTGTGTGTGTGTGTGTGTGTGTGTGGTGTGGTGTTGTGTGTGTGTGTGTGGTGTGTGTGTGTGGTGTGTGTGTGTGTGTGTGTGTGTGTGTGTGTGTGTGTGTGTGTGTGTGGTGTGTGTGTGTGTGTGTGTGTGTGTGTGTGTGTGTGTGTGTGGTGTGTGTGTGTGTGTGTGTGTGTGTGTGTGTGTGTGTGTGTGTGTGTGTGTGTGTGTGTGTGTGTGTGTGTGTGTTGTGTGTGTGTGTGTGTGTGGTGGTGTGTGTGTGTGTGTGTGTGTGTGTGTTCATTCTAGCTGTAATCATCTATATATGTTTGCGGAAGTTGAGCTCTAGCTCTTTCGCCCCGCCACTCATCCGTCAATCGACTGATGTTCAGGTTCCTGATCCTACTGGGCTCTATCATATCTACACATAAAACTGTGTATGGAGTCAGCCTTCACCACATCACTTCCTAATGCATTCCACTTGTCAACCACGCTGACACTAAAAAAGTTCTTTCTAATATCTCTGTGGCTCATTTGGGCACTCAGTTTCCACCTGTGTCCCCTAGTGAGTGTCCCTCTTGCGTTAAATGGCCTGTCTTTATCTACCCTATCGATTCCCTTGAGAATCTTAAATGTGGTGATCATATCCCTCCTAACTCTTCTGTCTTCCAATGAAGTGAGGTTTAATTCACGTAGTCTCTCCTCGTAGCTCATACCTCTCAGCTCAGGTATTAGTCTGGTGGCAAACCTTTGAACCTTT
>NW_025562916.1:0-10030 GCF_020424385.1 Procambarus clarkii
CAATATTTGCTTATAAAGCTTTTAATATTAGCAACTTCTCATCCTCCGACAAAATTAGTGAAGCCAATAGAAGACAAACCAGACAGCAGGGGTTGCAGTTACGAACTACTTTGATGGATTAGATGAATGTGACCAAGGACGGGTAGACCATAACCGGGGAGCCAAAGGACTAACATGCAAAGCTGACATTTAAATTGTCATACAAACAGGTCACAGTTTAACAGTAAACAAAACGAAATCATGTGACCATTTGAAGTCGATCAAAAAAAGCGTTTATATACTTCTTGGAACAGACCAGAGTTACTTCACATAACATACGCCTGGAAGATATAAAATGCTCAAGTCATTACTCTGGGCTAGAAGGGAAGGAAAGGGAACTTTCGGGAGAAAGCGCAAAGTCATTTACTACTATACTGCACTTGGAAGGGGTCAGGATAAGGATTTGGGATGGGACGGGGGGAAAGGAATGTTGCCAAACACTTGGGCGGTCGGGGGATTGAACGCAGACCTGCATGCCTCGAGACCGTCGCCCTACCGTCTAGCCCAAGGGCTAGAGACAGAGTAAGAAGTGTAGACTAGAGCCAGTGTATTGGAGATACCATGTGTACAACTAGACCTTGAATATCAGAGAGGTTCACGACTCCCACCAGCAAATATTAGACACAATGCCACAGAAGAAAGATTCGAGTCTTCAGTGTCGGAAAATCCGACACCATTTAATAATATACAGACAGATAATAAGTGCTGCTGTATTACCAACAAGTTACCCATAGAAAACGTAACTTGTAGTGGAATTACCGTCTAAAGAAAACGGGATATCATCACCACATACTATTATAATTCACCAGCTATTATGGTGGGAATTATTCTTAAATACATTAGTCTTTGGACTTTACCATCATAAAAACATCTTATATAAATTAACTTAATTATCAATATTAAAGTAGAGTAAATGTGACCCTTCTATCACTTTCTGAAATGTGGACAATGTAAGCCAGGCGTCAGAGTGAGGAGGAGGGCAGCCATTGTTGTTTATATGAGACCAGAGGCTCACACGGGAGCAAATTCGGCTCCTGTTAAATTTACTTGGACGTAGTGTTATGGAACCCAAAGGTGTACCATTGTCAACACGCTGTCTACAAATACAAGTTAAGTGTCTATCCGAAACCCGTTTATCATTCATTTATGGCCATTAATGTCAGGATATAGGGTTAGCCGGTTAGAACGCGAAATCGCCTCATACTAAAGGTAATTAAGCCAGGTCTTTAATGTTCCATGTACTGTATAGTGTTTTCTCTGATATAGCTTGTCATATATAGGATTCTGGCTTCACAGCTAGCGCACTTTTGACAGGTCAAGACGAGGATGCAAGATTATGTGCACCAGTTACTGGGTGATAGAAGCTACCTCAAAGAGGATAATTTGGTGTCTACACTCTAGTTATACCTGGTGGACTAACCTGCTGTACTATAAGAGAAGGAACCTCATCAATGTATGTAGCTATTACTGTAATTTGATTGGCTGCATATGTGTAATATAAACCCCCCCTAATGTGTAGAGGATCGATTTGTGAGATTATGAGATTATTGCAGAAATACAGTCCACTTATCATTATACAAATTGCTATCGAAGTATACAAATTAACGTAAATATAAATTCATATAAATTAAATAAATATAAATCTCACAGGTCGGTTCCCACATTATTTGGTCATCTTCGAACCGGATGACGGATTATTTGATCCTTTGAACCCACATTTGGTCATCTTAGTACCGGATGAACCAGTTATCCAGTGGATTCATTAAATATACTAGTGCAGTGTTATTTAAACAAAGCCAGCAGTCAAGACGGCAGCGTAGCCTCGAGGGAGCTCAGGAGCCTCCCTCAGCCCAGATCAGCCTTAGTCAGCGGTTTCATGCACACCCACAGATTTGGTGGCGTGTTATTTCGTGAAATGACAGCGCTAATATAGAATCCAGCCAAATTAGTGACTGTGTCTTCGCGAGATTGTTCACGGATTTCGTGGTGTTACATTTCGCGAGAGATTATCTACGAATTTTGTGGAGTTTATTTCGCGAGGTCACTAATAATATTTAATACTTCTAGATAATATTAGAAGTTTCATAGAGGCTAATTAAGAGGCTATTATCAATAATTGTGTATATTATTTCTCCAAGATAGAGAATTATTTAATATATATTGCACTAGTGATCACAGTATAATATTTACTAATTGCCAACCCACAACAGGGTAGGATATGACTAGTTGAACTATTATTGTTCATCCTAGTCCCATTATTACAATAGTCAGTTGTACTATATTGAACAACCTAACACCATTAATGAATGGTCCAGACCCTATTTTGGGTGTAATTTTTATCAACTCGAGTTGAGTTGTATATATAATAAATTACTTATGATCATTACACCTTTGAGTGATTAATTAGTGTCTCTACCATCCTAGGGTGATATAGAAGAGCTAACCTAAAGGTACTTCCAGTGACACTGGTTTATCACTCAAATCATTAGTGTGTATGATTGTATATATATAATGTGTATTAATTTTAAGTGCTAACCTCTAGTAGAGGTAGGATTATTGCCTAGTGAGTGCAGAATTTACCCTAGGCTACCATTAGTACTTGCTCACAATTTATGAGCCAGTGGTGCCCAATTAACAAGTCACCATGACTAATCCACAGAAAGCAAAGCGTGCTTTAATATCAAGCAAACGCCAACTAACAAGAGATCTCAACCAATATGAACAGTTGTTATATGAGCCTGTAATTAATTATCGTCGGTTGAAAATACCACTGTTGCAGATTCAAACCCAATTGCATATATTGAAAGCAAATAGGAAATCTTACCAAAATCAGGTCCACGACGACGACGACATAGTAGTTGAAGATGTGGAACCATTCCTGTCTGACCTAGCACAATATGAAGAAGAAACTCAAGCCAGGTTGGAACATTTACACAGGATAATTGAATCAGAACAAATAGCAAGTACATCAAATAAAGTAGATAATGTTATGGATGATCTGGATCTTTTTGAGAATAAATGTAAAGCCAGATTAGATCCTTTAATCAACAAGGATAAAGCTTCACCAAGTAAAGCTTCACCCACTACAGCTTCACCCAATAATATACCACCAGAAATTAAGCAGTTTTCAGACAATTTATCCACAGTCTCTGTGGTTTCTGAAAACCCAATACCTGAAGCTACTAAGTTAACATGCCTCCAAACTAGAGGTGAAGCTGAACCAGTAGTAGAAAATGTAAATGAAAATAGCGACAGCACTAATTTCCCAGTCCAGCCTCCTAGGAATAATGCTGGCAATGAGAAAACTGTCATACATCTAGTACTACAATTGCTGGATTTACCTCAACCTGATCAGACTGCTGACTCATTACAATCCTTCAGCATGGAGTTTGAGTCACTACTAAGAACATTCAGACTTAAGGTTGATATAACTACTAGTGAATGGATGACCAAAGTAGTCCTTCAACGAAAATTGTCCAGCGATATACTAGATGAATTATATGCACATCAACATAACACCATCCTGACAGTACAGGACATCACTGAAGGTTTACATTCCATCATAAACAAACGACGAGCAAATGAGGAAGTTAAAGCCTCTTGCAAGCCTTCAGAAATAGAAAATAATAGTCAATTAAAGGGTAAAACAACCACCCCAAATAAACATCAACCAATTACTCAAACATCAAGTTGCAGAAAATCTGACAATGCAGCAGCAACCTCCAAGCCTACTGTTACTAGTTCACCCAAACCGGTAACTTCCAAACGTGCAGTAGGCTGGGGGACTTGTATGTTCTGCAAAAAGAAACATTCAACATACTGTTGTGCTAATTATCCAACCAGAGACACTCGTATGGAGCGACTCCAGGAATTAGGGAGATGTGCAAGGTGTCTCAAGTCACACAACATAGACTATTGTGATACCCAATTCAACACCTGCAACAGGTGTAGAAGAGGTAGGCACCATGCAGCACTGTGCAAATATACGAAATTAACGTATTCAAGACCCAAGGTGGAAGATAGCATTCCCACCACAGTACAGTACTGCAAGGTGCAACAAACAAAGAGTGTCCATTCGGCAAAGTCTAAAGGTAATACGACTTTGCCTACTGCCCAAATTACCATCCTGAATAAGAGGGCCAAGGTCCATACCCGTGGGTTGTTTGACCAAGGATCCCAAAGAACATATATCACTAAAAAGCTGGCAGATGAACTACAATTAAGGCCTGTAGCCCAGATGTCATTCAACATCTCAGGGTTTGTAACAGATGCAGGACCTCAAGTCTACCAGGTGGTACAACCATCAGTACGCTTAGGCAGGTACGTCTGTCGAGTACAAGCCATTGTGGTGGACAAAATACCAGTAGACCTACAAGTTCAAGGTCTGAGAGCAACAGCCAAATTCCTGAGAAATAGAGGAATAAAATTGGCAGATAATATTAAGTCTGATCACCTCACCGACTTCGGTCTCCTTGTAGGGACAGACTATTGTCATCGATTCATCGGTAGCCCTACTAAATATCAGGGCATAACCATGTTAAACTCTGCAGGAGGTAAATTACTCTCAGGCCCAGTATCAAGCCTGGGGAGACCTATGCCTGCAGATAAACAATACTTGTAGAAATCTAAATTTGTCAGCTGATTATATTTCTCCAGTAGCATTATACTAAGGAGATTACAGCTGACTATAGTAACAGAGGTTGATGTTAGTATCATCATTTAAAGCTGAAGATGAGTTCATGAGGCCTCAGTGGCAAATCAGTGAACAGTAGCCTAAAACAGCTACAAGTCACTGCGACCAATGTCACTGAACCCACTGCAGTCTCAGAACCATACTTTACTTTAATGATGAGCTATTCAATCTTCTGAATCAATTAACTAAATTAAACCCTAATAAATCTGATGACTGATTTGATACATTTATTATTTAATCAAGATGTATTCCATGGGCCTCAGTGTTTATATATCAGTGACCAGTTACCTGAAGAAACTTCAAGTTATATCTAATGTCACTGATCTCACTGCAGTCCCTGAATCATACTTGACTGTAGTACTTGATCACATTCAGTCTTCTGGGTTAAATAATATGTAATAAGGCTTGAATATTAGCCTTTCAAGAGTTGACAGGGAAATGAAATCGCATTAGACTTCTAACCCTTGCAACTCTAGTACGGGACATCCGTCCTGTACGAACAGACGCACAAATGTGTGATTACTAACTACTAACATCAAATTAATCTAATAATTCGAAGGAGGAGTATCGGTGTTCGTCTGTTCTAATTAGGACTTCGACCCGTGAGCAGCCCCTGGGGAATTATGTCGGAAAATCCGACACCATTTAATATATATACAGACAGATAATAAGTGCTGCTGTATTACCAACAAGTTACCCATAGAAAACGTAACTTGTAGTGGAATTACCGTCTAAAGAAAACGGGATATCATCACCACATACTATTATAATTCACCAGCTATTATGGTGGGAATTATTCTTAAATACATTAGTCTTTGGACTTTACCATCATAAAAACATCTTATATAAATTAACTTAATTATCAATATTAAAGTAGAGTAAATGTGACCCTTCTATCACTTTCTGAAATGTGGACAATGTAAGCCAGGCGTCAGAGTGAGGAGGAGGGCAGCCATTGTTGTTTATATGAGACCAGAGGCTCACACGGGAGCAAATTCGGCTCCTGTTAAATTTACTTGGACGTAGTGTTATGGAACCCAAAGGTGTACCATTGTCAACACGCTGTCTACAAATACAAGTTAAGTGTCTATCCGAAACCCGTTTATCATTCATTTATGGCCATTAATGTCAGGATATAGGGTTAGCCGGTTAGAACGCGAAATCGCCTCATACTAAAGGTAATTAAGCCAGGTCTTTAATGTTCCATGTACTGTATAGTGTTTTCTCTGATATAGCTTGTCATATATAGGATTCTGGCTTCACAGCTAGCGCACTTTTGACAGGTCAAGACGAGGATGCAAGATTATGTGCACCAGTTACTGGGTGATAGAAGCTACCTCAAAGAGGATAATTTGGTGTCTACACTCTAGTTATACCTGGTGGACTAACCTGCTGTACTATAAGAGAAGGAACCTCATCAATGTATGTAGCTATTACTGTAATTTGATTGGCTGCATATGTGTAATATAAACCCCCCCTAATGTGTAGAGGATCGATTTGTGAGATTATGAGATTATTGCAGAAATACAGTCCACTTATCATTATACAAATTGCTATCGAAGTATACAAATTAACGTAAATATAAATTCATATAAATTAAATAAATATAAATCTCACAGGTCGGTTCCCACATTCAGGACGGAATTAGAAGCGTTCGTGCAGCAAGTGTTGTCATCTGGCGGGTTGTGTACCTCGTGTGTTTGGCAGATTTAAGTTACTTTTAATGGTTAAATATTGTTATCACTTTGTTACCTGGCGGGATTATAACCACTAAGATCACTAGCACTCGTGTGCTGAGTGCACTTGTCGGTGCACTCGGTGGTTTCTGTGATAATAATTGCGAGGTTTTCGTTCATTTCAACGATTTTATGCAAATATCTTGTTCGCTGCTCAACCTGATCTATTTTGTAATAACTATATGAATTATATTTTAGTATCCAAACTAAAGGCGACGGAATCTTTCGTGGAATTTTTGTAAAAGTCCCGAAGCCTTGTAATTGACCCTAAGGTGTGGGGATGGGGGGGGGGGGGAAAGGAAGGAATTATCAGGGGGAAAAGCGCCAAGCTATTACGACTATATGGCACTTGGAAGCGGTTAGGATAAGGATTTGGGATGGGACGGAGGGAAGGAATGGTGTCCAACCACTTGGACGGTCGGGGATTGAACGCCGTCTTACAAGGAAGCGAGACCGTCGCTCTACCGTCCAGCCCAAGTGGTTGGGCGGGGGAAGGAGAGGTGGGCTAAGGTAATTGCAGCCATGATAGAAGGGCCGTTGCAACTGTCTTTGGTGTTGTGTAGGTTGTTGATTTAGCTACTCTGAACGAAATGTCCATGTAGCACGGACTATAGTGAACCCGTATTCGAGTTCGATTATTCACGATAATTTTGTTATTGGGATATTTGTCAAAATTTTAAATGGAAGTGGGGTTTCCTCCTTTTCTCCCGGTTTCTTTCGCTTCTGTTTTAGCGCACTGGTTTTAGTCTTGTGTGCAGGACAGACGTGTAATGTATATATATTCACCTAATGTGTGAGGGGGAATTGGGTAGATAGAGATGTGTAGGTGTGGTGGTTGACGCTTGGAGTGCGTAAATGTTTCTGATACACTTTTCTTCCACAGGTTGCTGAACCACCTTCAACCTGGCTCTGTCAAGAGAGTGAACACAATGAAGGCTCCCTTCAAACAGGTGAGTGGTTTGGGGGTTGGGGGACGGGGGGGGGGGGAAGGTTAGAGACGAGTCAGGCGAATGGAAGAAATGGACGCTGGAAATTAAAGGCGGCAACAGCCCCCCCTCTAACACACAGCCTCCCCCTCTAACACACAGCCCCCTCCTTCTAACACACAGCCCCCTCCTTCTAACACACAGCCCCCTCCTTCTAACACACAGCCCCCCCTCTAACACACAGCCCCCTCCTTCTAACACACAGCCCCCCCCTCTAACACACAGCCCCCCCTCTAACACACAGCCCCCCTCTAACACTCAGCCCCCTCCTTCTAACACACAGCCCCTCCTTCTAACACACAGCCCCCTCCTTCTAACACACCGCCCCCCCCTAACACAACCCTACTAACGCAGCCCCCCCTCACACACAGCCCCCCTTAGCAACACCTGCAGGAGCTGCTGGTGCCCATCACTCTAGATCTTCTGTAAATGGCACAACCGCGACCAGATTGAACTAAGAGTAGAAGAAAACTGGTTAGACCTCTCTGATGCAAATCTTCCTCACTCCTGAGGTCACCAGCAACAAGACAGGCCCTGGAAGTAGACCTCCGGCCACGGGCCCTGGAAGTAGACCTCCGGCCACGGGCCCTGGAAGTACACCTCCGGCCACGGCTCCTGGAAGAGTAGACCTCCGGCCACGGGCCCCTGGAAGAGTAGACCTCCGGCCACGGGCCCCTGGAAGAGTAGACCTCCGGCCACGGGCCCCTGGAAGAGTAGACCTCCGGCCACGGGCCCCTGGATGAGTAGACCTCCGGCCACGGGCCCCTGGAAGAGTAGACCTCCGGCCACGGGCCCCTGGAAGAGTAGACCTCCGGCCACGGGCCCTGGAAGTAGACCTCCGGCCACGGGCCCTGGAAGTAGACCTCCGGCCACGGCCCCTGGAAGAGTAGACCTCCGGCCACGGGCCCCTGGAAGAGTAGACCTCCGGCCACGGGCCCCTGGAAGAGTAGACCTCCGGCCACGGGCCCCTGGAAGAGTAGACCTCCGGCCACGGGCCCCTGGAAGAGTAGACCTCCGGCCACGGGCCCCTGGAAGAGTAGACCTCCGGCCACGGGCCCCTGTAAGAGTAGACCTCCGGCCACGGGCCCCTGGAAGAGTAGACCTCCGGCCACGGGCCCCTGGAAGAGTAGACCTCCGGCCACGGGCCCCTGGAAGAGTAGACCTCCGGCCACGGCCCCTGGAAGAGTAGACCTCCGGCCACGGGCCCCTGGAAGAGTAGACCTCCGGCCACGGGCCCCTGGAAGAGTAGACCTCCGGCCACGGGCCCCTGGAAGAGTAGACCTCCGGCCACGGGCCCCTGGAAGAGTAGACCTCCGGCCACGGGCCCCTGGAAGAGTAGACCTCCGGCCACGGGCCCCTGGAAGAGTAGACCTCCGGCCACGGGCCCCTGGAAGAGTAGACCTCCGGCCACGGCCCCTGGAAGAGTAGACCTCCGGCCACGGGCCCCTGGAAGAGTAGACCTCCGGCCACGGGCCCCTGGAAGAGTAGACCTCCGGCCACGGGCCCCTGGAAGAGTAGACCTCCGGCCACGGGCCCCTGGAAGAGTAGACCTCCGGCCACGGGCCCCTGGAAGAGTAGACCTCCGTCCACGGGCCCCTGGAAGAGTAGACCTCCGGCCACGGGCCCCTGGAAGAGTAGACCTCCGGCCACGGGCCCCTGGAAGAGTAGACCTCCGGCCACGGGCCCCTGGAAGAGTAGACCTCCGGCCACGGGCCCCTGGAAGAGTAGACCTCCGGCCACGGCCCCTGGAAGAGTAGACCTCCGGCCACGGGCCCCTGAAGAGTAGACCTCCGGCCACGGGCCCCTGGAAGAGTAGACCTCCGGCCACGGGCCCCTGGAAGAGTAGACCTCCGGCCACGGGCCCCTGGAAGAGTAGACCTCCGGCCACGGGCCCCTGGAAGAGAAGACCTCCGGCCACGGGCCCCTGGAAGAGAAGACCTCCGGCCACGGGCCCCTGGAAGAGAAGACCTCCGGCCACGGGCCCCTGGAAGAGAAGACCTCCGGCCACGGGCCCCTGGAAGAGAAGACCTCCGGCCACGGGCCCCTGGAAGAGAAGACCTCCGGCCACGGGCCCCTGGAAGAGAAGACCTCCGGCCACGGGCCCCTGGAAGAGTAGACCTCCGGCCACGGGCCCCTGGAAGAGTAGACCTCCGGCCACGGGCCCCTGGAAGAGTAGACCTCCGGCCACGGGCCCCTGGAAGAGTAGACCTCCGCCACGGGCCCCTGGAAGAGTAGACCTCCGGCCACGGGCCCCTGGAAGAGTAGACCTCCGGCCACGGGCCCCTGGAAGAGTAGACCTCCGGCCACGGGCCCCTGGAAGAGTAGACCTCCGGCCACGGGCCCCTGGAAGAGTAGACCTCCGGCCACGGGCCCCTGGAAGAGTAGACCTCCGGCCACGGGCCCCTGGAAGAGTAGACCTCCGGCCACGGGCCCCTGGAAGAGTAGACCTCCGGCCACGGGCCCCTGGAAGAGTAGACCTCCGGCCACGGGCCCCTGGAAGAGTAGACCTCCGGCCACGGACCCCTGGAAGAGTAGACCTCCGGCCACGGACCCCTGGAAGAGTAGACCTCCGGCCA
>NW_025562917.1:0-27500 GCF_020424385.1 Procambarus clarkii
CTTGGAGGTCTATATACGTACTGCTTTTGCTGCGCAGACCTCCGTTGTTGCCGTCCTTTTTGACCTAGAAAAGGCTTACGACACCACTTGGCGTTATCATATCCTATCTCAACTTCATTCTTTTGGCCTTCGTGGTCATCTCCCTCTCTTTCTCCGCAGCTTCCTCTCTCGTCGTTCCTTTCGGGTGCGCCTTGGTACCGCTCTCTCTCCCCCTTTTCAGCAATACGAAGGTGTGCCCCAGGGTAGTGTTCTGAGCACTACTCTTTTTCTGGTTGCCCTCAATGGTCTTCTTTCCTCTCTTCCTTCTGGTGTCTTCTCCGCTCTCTATGTCGATGATCTTACCCTTTGTTGTCAGGGTGATGATTCGCCTCTCCTTCAACGCCGGCTTCAACTTGCGATTGATGCCGTGTCGTCTTGGGCCACAGGTCATGGCTTCAAGTTCTCTACTTCTAAGACTTGTGCCATGACTTTTACGCGGAAACGGGTTGTTCTTCGTCCCTCTTTGTCGCTTTATGGTCATCCCCTTGAATACAAAGATTCCGCGAAGCTTTTGGGGTTATTCCTTGACACTCGTTTGTCTTGGTCTCCCCATATCTCTTACCTCCGTGTTGAGTGCTCTAAGTCCCTTACCCTCCTTCGGGTCTTGTCCCATACTTCTTGGGGGGCAGATAGGCGCACTCTCCTTGCTTTACATTCCTCTCTCGTCCTGTCTAAGCTCGATTATGGGTTGCCCTGCTTACTCGTCTGCTTCTCCTTCTACTCTTCGCCGTCTTGATGCTTTGCACCATACTGGGTTGCGCCTCAGTTCTGGTGCCTTTCGTTCGACTCCCGTCCTTAGCTTGTATGTTGACACTGGCTTCCTGTCTCTCCAGGACCGCCGTGATCGCTACTGTCTTCGCTATCTTGCGCGGTCCTTGCAACATCCTTCCTCTCGTCTCTGTCGTGCTTTAACTTTTACCCCTCCTGCGGTTCCTGTTCCTCTTCACCACCTCCCTCTTTCTGTCCGGTTATCTCGCCTGCAGGATTCTCTTTCCGTTCGTATTTCTGATGTTTCTCCTCGTGTTGTTCCTTCTTTGCCCCCGTGGAGGGTCCCTCTTCCGCGGTTTTGTACGTCCTTGACTCGTATCACTAAAGCTTTTACCCCTCCTACAGTTCTAAAACGCCTTTTTCCTCGAGCACTTTTCTTCTCACTCCCGCTCCGTTTCTGTCTTCACCGATGGGTCTAAGTCAGCGGACGGTGTTGGCTACTCTGTTGTTTTTCCTGATCGCACTTATATGTGTCGCTTGCCTCCGGAGACTAGCATCTTTACAGCGGAACTTTATGCTATTCTCTATGCTCTTCGTCTCCTGCTTTCTCGTTGTCAGTCTTCCTTTGTGGTTGTTGTTGACTCTCGTAGTGCCCTCATGGCTCTCGGGTGCTTTAATCCAGTTCATCCGGTAGTTGTCGAGATCCAGCATTGGCTGTTTCTCGTTCACAGTAAATTTAAGTCGGTTGAGTTTTGTTGGGTTCCCAGCCATATTGGCGTGTCTTTAAATGAGCGTGCGGATGCTGCCGCTAAGGAAGCTGTCCACTCTTGTCCCATCTCTCGTAAAGGCATTCCGTATTCCGACTTTTACCCGGTTATCCATTCCTCAGTCCTTACCCGTTGGCAGGCTTCTTGGTTGTCTGTTACTGGTAACAAGCTACGTACTCTTAAATGTTGTGTTTCCTCGTGGCCGTCCTCCTTCCACCGTAACCGGCGGTGGGAAACAGCTCTAGCGAGGTTGCGTATTGGCCATACTCGCTTAACCCATGGTCACTTGATGGAGCGCCGCCCTGCTCCTTATTGTCCTAGTTGCATTGTCCCTCTTACGGTCGTGCATGTCCTTCTTGAATGTCCTGACTTCCAGGACGAGCGTGTGTCTTTCTTTCCGACCGCCCCTCGCGGTCACCTGTCCCTCGATAGAATTCTTGGTGACTCGGATACTTTTGATATCGTTCGCCTTATGCGTTTTTGTTCTCGTATTGGCATCCTTGGTGATATTTAGCGCCCTCTGATTATTTTGCGTATTTGATGGTGCTACATAGCCTTCCCGGTTTGGTGCCTTCCTTTGATAATTACTTACTTACTTCCTTACGCAACACATTAAGGAACCAACACGGGAAAATAATATTTTAGATTTAGTGTTAACTAACAGGGAAACGCAAATTAATGACATCGAAATAGGGAGTGAGCTAGGGAGCAGTGATCACAAAGAAATCAGATTTAGCATAGAATGGAATAGACCAGTAGGAGAAAATTCTGTTAAAGTGCCAGATTTTCGAAAAGCTGATTTTAATAGCCTAAGAAATTTTTTGGGTCAAATTGATTGGAAAGTCTTGGGTATGGGGTGTGGGCCGGTCTTGGAGCGAGACATGAACCCAGCGATAGGTGACTTAAATGGGATTTCGATGTGGATTCAATATATAACTTATTTAAGAATATTCTAAACAAAGCACAGGAACGTAGTATACCATACAAATTGAATAGATCGAATACTAATGACCCAAAGTGGATAACAAAGAATTTGAAGAACCTTATAGGTAAAAAGAGAGCTTGGTACAAAAGGATTAAAAATGGGGAGGTCACTTTAGAACAGGAATTCGTACAACTGGTTAGAAATGTTAAAAAAGAGATAAGGAAAGCAAAAAGAAACTATGAAGTTCGCATAGCAGGGCAAGCAAAGACAAATCCTAAAGGGTTTTTTCAGTTATATCGTACTAAGACTAGGGAAAGGATAGGTCCATTAAAAACTGAGACAGGTCAAATAACAGATAGTGATGAAGAGATGAGTAGTATTTTTAATAAATATTTTGTATCTGTATTTACTAAAGAGGAACTTAACAATATGCCTTCAGCCGAACAAGTTTATGTGGGTGGGGACGAGGACAGGTTGACGAGTTTAGCAGTTACCAGGGAGGATGTTCTTAAACAAATAGTAAAACTCAAACCAAACAAATCCCCAGGGCCGGATGAAGTGTTTGCCAGGGTGCTTAAAGAATGCAAAGAGGAGCTTTGTGACCCACTGTCAACCATATTTAATAAATCAATAGAGTCAGGCAGAGTGCCAGAGTTTTGGAAAGTTGCTAATGTGATACCAGTTTTTAAGAAAGGAGATAGATCACTTGCGTCTAACTATCGACCAATTAGCCTAACGTCTATTGTGGGAAAGTTACTCGAATCCATAATAGCAAATAAATTCGTCTTCATCTTGAAAAACATAAATTAATAATTGAGTCGCAACATGGTTTTATAAATGGCCGTTCATGTTTAACAAATTTGTTATCTTTTTATTCTAGCATAGTTGAGGCAGTTGATAGTGGTAAGGATTGTGATGTCGTGTAATTTGATTTTAGCAAATCTTTTGATACGGTGCCACATGAAAGACTGATTAAAAAAATAGAGGCTCATGGTATTGGAGGTGCTATATTAAGTTGGATTAGGGCATGGCTATTCCAAAGGAAACAGAGAGTTAGTATAAACGGCGTTAAGTCAGAAAGGAATAATGTTGTTAGTGGAGTGCCTCAAGGCTCTGTACTGGGTCCTCTGTTGTTTATAATATATATAAATAATTTAGATTCAGGTTTGAGTAGCAACATTGGCAAATTTGCCGATGGTACAAAAATCGGTAGGGAAATTAACACGGAAGATGACTCACTATCACTTCAAGTTGATCTAAATAGGGTTTTGAAATGGACAAAAGATTGGCAGATGCATTTTAATGCAGATAAATGTAAAGTTCTGAGGCTAGGTACTGAAGATAGAGTTACAAGATACGAGCTAGATGGTGTTGAGATTGCGAAGTCGGATTGCGAAAGGGATCTGGGAGTTATGATTAGTAAGAATATAAAGCCAAAATATCAATTCAATAAGTGTTCGTAATAAGGCAAATAGGACACTGGGATTTATTAATCAAAGCGTTAGTAACAAGACACCTGGTGTTGTTCTTCAGCTATATCTCTCTCTGGTTAGGCCCAATTTAGATTATGCAGTTCAGTTTTGGTCGCCGTACTATAGAATGGATATAAAATCACTTGAACGTGTCCAGCGTAGCATGACTAAGTTAATTCCCAAATTAGAAATCTTTCTTATAAGGGAAGATTAACAAAGCTTAAATTGCATTCACTGGAAAGGCGAAGAGTTAGGGTGACATGATAGAGGTTTACAAGTAGATGAATGGACATAAGAAAGGGGATAATAATAGGGTATTAAAAGTATCAACTTAAGACAGAACACGAAACAATAGGTATAAATTGGATAAGTTTAGATTTAGGAAAGTCTTGCGTTAATACTGGTTCAGTAGCAGGGTTGTTCATTTGTGGAACCAATTGCCGCGTAACGTGATTGGAGGTTGGGTCCCTCGATTAGAACATAAGAACATAAGAACAAAGTAACTGCAGAAGGCCTATTGGCCCATACGAGGCAGCTCCTATCTATAACCACCCAATCCCACTCGTATAATTGTCCAACCCACGCTTGAGACAATCGAGGGACCCCACCTCCACCACGTTACGCGGTAATTGGTTCCACAAATCAACAACCCTGTTACCGAACCAGTATTTTCCCAAGTCTTTCCTAAATCTAAACTTATTCAATTTATACCCATTTTTTCGTGTTCTGTCTTGTGTTGATACTTTTAATACCCTATTAATATCGCCTTTGTTATGTCCATTCATCAATATGTAAACCTCTATCATGTCTTCCCTAACTCTTCGCCTTTCCAGTGAATGCAATTTAAGCTTTGTTAATCTTTCTTCATATGAAAGGTTTCTAATTTGGGGAATTAACTTAGTCATCCTACGCTGGACACGTTCATTAGAACATAAGAACATAAGAACAAAGGTAACTGCAGAAGGCCTATTGGCCCATACGAGGCAGCTCCTATCTATAACCACCCAATCCCACTCATATACTTGTCCAACCCGCGCTTGAAACAATCGAGGGACCCCACTTCCACCACGTTACGCGGCAATTGGTTCCACAAATCAACAACCCTGTTACTGAACCAGTATTTACCCAAGTCTTTCCTAAATCTAAACTTATCCAATTTATACCCATTGTTTCGTGTTCTGTCTTGTGTTGATATTTTTAATACCCTATTAATATGCTGAAGAACCACACCAGGTGTCTTGTTACTAACGCTTCGATTAATAAATCCCAGTGTACTATTTGCCTTATTACGAACATTCATGCATTGATCCTTTTGTTTTAAATTCTTACTTATCACAACTCCCAGATCCCTTTCGCAATTCGACTTCACAATCTCAACACTATCTAGCTCGTATCTTGTAACACTGTCATCATTACCTAGCCTCAAAACTTTACATTTATCAGCATTAAACTGCATCTGCCAATCCTTTGACCATTTCAAAACCCTATTTAGATCAACATGAAGTTTCAAGCATGGGTTGGACATGTACATGAGTAGGATTGGGTGGTAATAGATAGGAGCTGCCTCGTATATAAGTACAAGGTACTATAAGTGTACTGTAACACTTGTATTACAAGTGTATAGTACTTGTACTATTCACTCGTAAACCTCTATCCTGTCACTCCTAACTCTTCGCCTTTCCAGTGAATGCAACTTAAGCTTTGCATTCATATGAAATCTTTCTTCATATGAAAGATTTCTAATTTTGGGAATTAACTTAGTCATCCTACGCTGGACACGTTCAAGTGAATTTATATCCATTCCATAGTACGACGACCAAAA
The DNA here is from genome assembly GCF_020424385.1 of Procambarus clarkii. Classification (NCBI taxonomy): domain Eukaryota; kingdom Metazoa; phylum Arthropoda; class Malacostraca; order Decapoda; family Cambaridae; genus Procambarus; species Procambarus clarkii. The sequence goes on from NW_025562917.1 coordinate 5,734, forward strand.
CTGAAGTGCATAATCTAAATAGGGCAAAACCAGAGCTAGATATAGCTGAAAAACCACACCAAGATGTTACTCCTCTTCTACCTTCTTATGAGCTTGCTATGCTTCTAAATTCTAATGAGCTTGCTCTGCTTCTAACGTCATATGATCTTGCTGTGCTTCTAACTTCTTATGAGTTTGTCCTGCTTCTAACTTCTAACGAGCTTACTTTGCTTCTAACTGCAGATGAGCTTGCTCTGCATCTAACTTCAAATAAGCTTACTCTGTTTCTAACTTCTTATGAGCTTTCTCTGCTTCTAACTTCTATTGAGCATACTCTGCTTCTAAATTCATATGAGTTTGCTCTGCTTCTAACTTCTTATGAAGTTACTCTGCCTCTAACCTGTTTTGAGCTTACTCTGCCTCTGACATCTTATGAGCTTGATCTTAATTTATTTTCTTATGAGCTTGCTCTGCTTCTAACTTCTTATGACCTTGGTTTGCTTCTAACTTCTTATGGGCTTGATTTTCTTCTAACGTGTTATGAGCTTGCTCTGCTTCTAACTTTTTAGGAGGTCACGCTGCCTGTAACTTTTTATGAGTATGCTCTGCTTCTAACTTTTTAGGAGGTTATTCTGCCTATTACTTCTTATAAGCTTGCTTGCTATGTTCATATGTTCTTAGCAGGCTTCTCTTCCTCTAACTTCTTTGAAGCTAACTCTGCCTCTAACTTCATATAAGTTTGCTCTGCTTCTAACTTCATAAGAGCTTGTTCTGCTTCTAACTTCATATGAGCTTGATCTGCTTCTATCTTCTTATGAGCTGATTCTGCTTCTAAGTTCATATGAGCTTGCTATGCATCTAACTTCATGTGAGATTGGTCTGCTTCTAACGTGTTGTTAGTTTATTCTGCTTCTAACGTCTTACAAGCTTGCTCTGCTTAAAATTTCTTATGAGTTTGCTCTGCCTCCAAATTCTTATTAGCTTACTCTGCTTCTAACTTCTTATCAGCTTGCTCTGCTTCTGAGTGTTTTTTTTATGAGTGTTCTCTTCCTCTAACTTCGTATGAGCTTACTCAGCTTGTAACTCCATATATGTGCTTAATCTTCTTTTAACTTTTTATGAGCTTACTCTGCTTTTAACTTCTTATGTGCTTACGTTGCTTCTAACTTCTTATGAGTTTACTCTGCTTCTAACTTTTAACGAGTTTGCTCTGATTTTAACGTCTTATGAGCTTGCACTTCTACTAAAGTCTTATGAGTTTGCTCTGATTCTAAATTCCTACAAGCTTACTCTGCTTGTAACTTCTTATGAGCTTGCACTGCTTCTAACTTCATATAAGCTTACTTTGTTTCTAACTTCTTATGAGCTTGGTTTGCTTACAACTTCATATGAGCTTACTCTACTTCTAACATCATTAGAGCTTACTTTGCTTCTAACTTCTAAGGAGATTACTCTGCCCCTAGCTTCTTATGAGCTTGATCTGCATCTCAATTCTTATGAGCTTACTTACCTTTTAACTACTTATGATCTTACTCTGCTTCTAATTTCATATGAGCTTAATTTTCTTCTAACTTCTTATGATCTTACACGGCTTCTAACTTCATATGGGCTTGCTCTGCTTCTAACTTCGAAGGAGGTTCCTATGCGTCTAACTTCTTATGACCTTGCTCTGCTTCAAACGTTATATGATCTTGCTATGCTTTCAACTTCTTAGGAGGTTGTTCTGCTTCTAAGTTCTTAGGAGGTTGTTCTGCTTCTTACCCCTGATGGGCTTGCTCTGCTCCTGAATTTTTAGGAGGCTTCTCTGCCTCTAACTTCTTTTCAGCTAACTCTTCTTCTAAGTTCTTATGAGCCTGCTCTGCTTCTAACTTTTCAAGAGTTTACTCTGCTTCTAACTTTGTATTAACTTGCACTGCTTCTAAATTCTTATGAACAATATCTGCTTCTAACTTCAAATGAGCTTGTTCTGCTTCTAACTTCATATGTGCTTTCTCTGCGTCCAACTTAATATGAGCTTACTCTCCTTCTAACTTCTTATGAGCTTGGTCTGCTTCTAACTTAATATGAGCTTGCTCTGCTTCTAACTTCACTTGAGCTTGATCTGCTTCTAACTTTTCATGATCTGACTCTGCTTCTAAGTTTGTTCATATGAGCTTGCTTCTAAGTTTGTTCATATGAGCTTGCTTCTAAGTTTGTTCATATGAGCTTGCTTCTAAGTTTGTTCATATGAGCTTGGTCTGCTTCTATCATCTTATATGCTTGCTCTGCTTCTAACTTCTTAGGAGGTCACTCTGCCTCTAACTTCTTATGAGCTTGCCCCTACTTCTAACTTTTTATGATCTTAGTCTGTTTCTAACTTTGTATGAGCTTGCTCTGATTCTAACTTCTTATGAGCAACTCTGCCTCTAACTTCATATGAGCATGCTCTCCTTCTAACTTCATAAGGGCCTGCTGTGCATCAAACGTCTTATGAGCTTGCTCTGCTTCTAATTTCTTACGAGATTACTCTGTTTCTAACTGCATATGAGCTCTCTCGGCATCTAACTTCATATGAGATTGCTCTGCTTTTAACTTCTTATGAGCTTGCTATGCTTCTAATTTCTATTGAACTTACTCTGCTTCTAAATTCATATGAGCTTGCTCTGCTTCTAACTTCTTAGGAGGTTACTCTGCCTAAACATCTTATGAGCTTACTCTTTTGCTATCTTCTTATGAGCTTTCTATGCCTCTAACTTCTTATGAGCTAACTCTGCTTCTAACTTCTTATGAGCTAACTCTGTTTCTAACTTCAAATGAGCATGCTCTGCTTATAACTTCATAAGAGTTTGCTGTGCATCTAACTACTTATGAGGTTGCTCTGCTTCTAACTTCAATTGAGCTTACTCTGCTTCTAACTTCATATGAGTTTGCTCTGCTTATAACTCGTTAGGAGGATACTCTGCCTCAAACCTCGTATGAGCTTACTCTTCATCTGACTTCTTATGAGCTTGCTATGCTTCTAAATTCTTATGAGTTTGCTCTTCCTCTAACTTCATATGAGCTTATTCTGATTGTAACTCCATATGTGCTTAATCTTCTTCTAACTTTTATGAGCTTACTCTGATTTTACCTTTTTATGCACTTACTAAACTTCTAAATATTTATGAGTTTACTCTGCTTCTAACTTCTTATGAGCTTAGTCTGCATTTAACTTCCTATGAGTTTACTCTGCCTCTAACTTCTTATGAGCTTATTTTGCTTCTAATTTCTTATGAGCTTGCTCTGCCTCTAACATATTATGAGTTGGCTCTGCCTCTAACTTCATTTGAGCTTATACTGCTTCTAACTTCATGTGTGCTTTCTCGGTTTCTAACTTCATATGAGCTTACTCTGCTTCTAACGTTTAATGAGCTTGCTCTGCTTCTAACCTCTTATAAGCTTGCACTGCTACTAAATTCAAATAAGCTTGCTTTGATTTTAACTTCTTATGAGCTTGCTCAGCTTGTAACTTCATATGAGCTTACTCTGTTTTTAATTTCTTATGAACTTGCTCTGCTTTTAACTTCATATGAGCTTACTCTGCTTCTAACTTCATAAGAGCTTCCTTTGCTTCTAACTTCAAAGGAGGTTACTCTTCCCCTAACTGCTTATTAACTTCACCTGCATCTCAATTCTTATGAGCTTATTTACCTTTTAACTACTTATGATCTTGCTCTGCTTCTAACTTCATATGAGCTTAGTTTTCTTCTAACTTCTTACGATCTTACTCTGCTTCTAACTTCATATGGGCTTGCTTTGCTTCTAACTTCGAAGAAGGTTCCTCTGCATCTAACTTCTTATGAGCTTGTTTTTCTTCTAACATCATATGATCTTGCTATGCTTCTAACTTCATGTTAGCTTACTATGCTTCTAATTTCAAATGAGCTTGTTCTGCTTCTTACCTCTTTTGAGCTTGCTCTGCTTCTAAATTCTTATGAGCTTGCTCTGCTTCTAACTTCATATATTAACATGTTCTGCTTCTAAATTCTTTAGAACTTATTCTGCTTCTAACTTTTTATGAGCCTACTCTGCTTCTAACTTCATATGAGCTTGCATTGCCTCTAACTTCTTATGAGCTTACCCTGCTTCAAACATCTTATGAGCTTGCTATGCTTCTAACTTCTCATGAGCTTCCTCTGCTTCTAATTTCTTAGGATTTTACTCTGCCTCTAACTTCTTATGAGATAACTCATCTTCTAACTTCTTTTGAGCTTGCTCTGCTTATAACTTCATATGAGCTTGCTCTTCTCCTATCTTTTTTGGAGGCTTCTACGCCTCTAACTTCTTTTGAGCTAACTCGGCTTTTAACTTCTTATGAGCTTGCTATGCTTCTAACTTAATGAGCTTACTCTGCTTCTAACTTCTTATGAGCTTGATCTGCTTCTAACTACTTATGATTTAGCTCTGCTTCTAACTTCATATGAGCTTGCTCTACTTCTAACTTCATATAAGCTTGATCTGCTTCTAATTTTTTATGAGCAAACTCTGCTTCTAACTTCTTATGAGCTTACTCTGCTTCTAACTTCTTATGATCTTGCTCTGCTTTTAACTTAATATGAGCTTGCTCTGCTTGTAACTTGATATACCCTTGATCTGCTTCTAACTTAATATGAGCTGACTCTGCATCTAAGATCGTTCATATGAGCTTGGTCTGCTTCTATCGTCTTATAAGTTGCTCTGCGTCTAACTTCTTAGGAAGTCACTCTGCCTCTAACTTCTTATGAGCTCACTCTGCTTCTAACTTCTTATGAGTTTTGTCTGCTTCTAATTTTTATGAGCTTGCTCTACTTCTAACTTTTTATGAGCTTGCTCTACTTCTAACTTCTTATGAGCTAACTCTGCTTCTAACTTCATATGAGCATGCTCTGCTTTTAACTTCATAAGAGCTTGCTTTGCATCAAACTTCTTATGAGCTTGCTCTGCTTAGAATTTCTTACGAGCTTACTCCTTTTCTTACTGCATATGACCTTGCTCGGCATTTAACTTCATTTGAGCTTGCTCTGCTTCTAACTTCTTATGAGCTTGCTCTGCTTCTAGCTTCTATTGTTCCTACTCTGCTTCTAACTTCATATGAGCTTGCTCTGCTTGTAACTTCTGAGGAGGTTACTCTTCCTCTAATTTCTTATGAATTTGATCTGTTTATAATTTCATATGAGCTTCCTCTGCTTATAACTTCTTAGGAGGTTACTCTGCCTCAAACCTCTTATGAGCTTACTCTGCTTCTAACTTCATATGAGCTTGCTCTCTCACTAACCTTTTATGAGCTTGCTCTGATTCTAAATTCTTTTGAGTGTGCTCTGCTTCAAACTTTATATGAGATTGCTCTGTTCTATCTTCTTAGGAGGTTTCTCTTCCTATAACTTCTTATGAGCATGCTCTGCTTCTAACTTCATATGAGCTTGCTCTGACACTAACATCTTATGAGCTTGATATGATTTTATTATCTGATGAGCTTGCTCTGCTTCTAACTTTTTATGAGCTTGGTGTGCTTCTAATTTCTTATGATTTTGCACTGCTTCTAACTTCTTATGATCTTGCACTGCTTCTAACTTCATATGAGTTTTGTTTGCTTCTAACTTTATATGAGCTTGGTCTGCTTCTTACTTCTTATGAGCTTGCTCTTCTTCTAACTTCATATGAGCCTCCTGGAACTACCTCTGCCCTGTCTACGTATTGCTGTAACTTTTTTAGTTCCCGTTCTGCCTTCAACTGCCTCTGAATCTGAGACTCCAAACTTCCTGCGACTACTGTATTTGCACTTCTGGTGGGCGGGGACTGCTGTAGAATCTCTTTTGGGAGCATGAGCTCATCAACCTCTCTGAGTCATTATTGCTCCCAACTGTTTCGTTTTAACCATACCCATGTATAATGGTAAAGTATAGTGCTTGCCCTCAGCAACTAGGCTTGATTTTTGTTTCCTGCTCTACACTGGGGTTCTCAACAATTTGCTCTGCTAATTTATCCATGTTTACCTTTGGAGAAAAACGCCAAACTAGAATTCATAATTTAAGCTTCACCACTACCTGTATTCTAACCATACTGAACTGACAATTAGTTTAGAAAGAACTAATGATGACAATGTTTGGTCAACTTGACTGCCCTTTAAACTGATAAGTTGAGCACTTAAGAATACACAGGTAATAAAAATCCTGAGAAATCTTGCAAATTTAATGAAATAAACATAAATATTAATATACATCAAATGCACAGATCACTTAAAGGTATACAATTATTTGTCACTTCACTTCCTAAACACCTGGCTCCGGGAAAGGTAACCCAAAACACGTCTATTATGTCTAGTCTCGGCTCCCAGACAGAAATTTAACAGAACATGTGATATCAAGGATTCTAGCATTAATCTTCTAAATTTTCTTGTGTTTTTTTACTTGAGAAGAAAATTTAAAAATGAACTCTCCAAAGTTCATTTTACAATTTTAATAAATCCTGAAGCGAAAAGATGCATTTCGTTGACCCTTGTTAACATTATCAAATGCTGAGTTCGAATCGTTAAAAAAATTTCCTGATAAAAAAAAAAATATATATATATATATATATATATATATATATATATATATATATATATATATATATATATATATATATATATATATATATATATATATATATATATGTCGTACCTAGTAGCCAGAACGCACTTCTCAGCCTACTATGCAAGGCCTGATTTGCCTAATAAGCCAAGTTTTCCTGAATTAATATATTTTCTCTAATTTTTTTCTTATGAAATGATAAAGCTACCCATTTCATTATGTATGAGGTCAATTTTTTTTTATTGGAGTTAAAATTAACGTAGATATATGACCGAACCTAACCAACCCTACCTAACCTAACCTAACCTATCTTTATAGGTTAGGTTAGGTTAGGTAGCAGAAAAAGTTAGGTTAGGTTAGGTTAGGTAGGTTAGGTAGTCGAAAAATCAATTAATTCGTGAAAACTTGGCTTATTAGGCAAATCGGGCCTTGCATAGTAGGCTGAGAAGTGCGTTCTGGCTACTAGGTACGACATTATATATATATATAGTGGTGGTAGGTAGGTGGTACCACCCCCCTATATATATATAGGGGGTGGTAGGAGAAAAACACACAGAAACTGTATCGGAGGGGATCTAAACATTCCCTCTAATGCGTTATGCGTGGTTTCCTCCGAGGCTATGGGTCCCCCTTCTTCCAGCTAGAGGTGGTACTCCCTTTATATATATATATATATATATATATATATATATATATATATATATATATATATATATATATATATATATGTCGTACCTAATAGCCAGAACGCACTTCTCTGCCTACTATGCAAGGCCCGATTTGCCTAATAAGCCAAGTTTTCATGAATTAATGTTTTTTTCGACTACCTAACCTACCTAACCTAACCTAACTTTTTCGGCTACCTAACCTAACCTAACCTATAAAGATAGGTTAGGTTAGGTTAGGTAGGGTTGGTTAGGTTCGGTCATATATCTACGTTAATTTTTACTCCAATAAAAAAAATTGACCTCATACATAATGAAATGGGTAGCTTTATCATTTCATAAGAAAAAAATTAGAGAAAATATATTAATTCAGGAAAACTTGGCTTATTAGGCAAATCGGGCCTTGCACAGTAGGCTGAGAAGTGCGTTTTGGCTACTAGGTACGACATATATATATATGTAATATATATATATATATATATATATATATATATATATATATATATATATATATATATATATATATATATATATATATATGGATAAGATGAAAGTGAAGTACCTCACTTATGGACCAATTGGGCTACTGCAGTTTGTCACTGCATTTGTTGATTATTTTGGTGTTGTTAGTCAGGATATCTCTGATGATGATCTGGTTATGTATAGAGACCATGTATGTTCCCTGACAGGGCTTTGCTGTTTATGCATTGTTGTGTTCGTTGAAAATCATATGTGGTTGGTTTTGTTGTTATTTTGCTAATATATAGAAGTGGGTTGGGCTGACAGTCCCCGAGTGTACATGTGAACGCTTTGATGACATTTGTTCGTTTCAATGGGATTTTGTTTGGTGTCAGGAGAGTATTCGAGAGAAAGTTGGTAGTCTTCTTGCTCTTATAGTATATAAAATGGGGGTAGCCAGCATTGCCAAGGTCTGTTTGTCTCCCATCCCTCTATCTATCTATCCATCCATCCATCTACCTGTATATTTATCTATCCATCCATCTATATTTATCTATCCATCCATCTATATTTAACTATCCATCCATCTACCTGTATATATATCGATCCATCCATATATATTTATCTATCCACCCATTTATATTTATCTATCCATCCATTTATATTTATCTATCTATCCATTTACATTTATCTATCCATCCATCTATATTTACATATACATCCATCCTTCCATTTATCTATCCATCCATCTATTTAACCATCCAATTATCCATCCATCTATCTATACATATATTTATCCATCTATCTTTAAATATATTTATCCATCTATCTTTAAATATATTTATCATCTATCTTTAAATATATTTATCCATCTATCTCTCCATCTATCTTTCAACCTGTCTTTCTATATCTCTATCCAAATATCTATTTTATCCATATATCCCGCTATTTATCCATGTGGCCATCTATCCATCCATATATCCATCTATCTATCAAACTATTCATCCAACAATCTACACATCCATCCATATACCTATCCGTCCATTCATCTACCCCTCTACCTATCTATCTACTTATCCATCCATCCATCTATCCATCCATCTATCTATCAATCTATCCATCGACCATCTATCCATCAAACCATATTGCTTTGTATCCTTTCTGTCCATCTGTGTATCAGTTCATCCATCGATCCATCCATTTATATATCCATCAATTTTCCTATCTATCCATTTATGTATCCGTTTATCTTCCAGTCCATCAATCTATCAATCCATCCATCCATCTTTCCATCTTTCCATTAATCTATCCATCTATCCACTCACCTATCCATACATCTACTCATCTGCATATCCATCCAGTTACCACCATCCGTCTACAATCTATCTGTCTTCCATCTCTCCTTCCATCTATGTACTGTCTGTCTCTGTATATCTGTTTCTGTGTCGTTCTCTGTATGTCTGTTTGTCTCTGTCTTTATCTCTCTGTCTATCTGTCTCTCTCGCTCATACAATATATAATTGTGTAAAATGTAGGCGGTGGCCAGTGAGAGAAGGTTTGAGGAGTGCAATTCTCAGAAAAGAGTGGTTGCCCCTTACTTTGCTAAAGGACTCTAGCTTGATAAACATTTTAAGATGGGGAAGAATCTTGTGTTTTATGCCAGTACGGGCAAATTATTGACAGCAGAAAGTTTCTGATCATTTTCTGTTAGAGATTAGTGAATAATGGTGCATAAGAAAAATTTATTTTGAGAAGCTTGTTTTGAAAATAATAACTGTGTAGCTGGCGAGCAGTACCAAAAATCGTCGTAGGGTCTGAATTTGGCCCTGGCACGTTGTTTCCTTTTTTGAAATCAGGTGAACCCGACCAGACTACGTTCATTCCATACCACAGACCATTCCCTCTGTCAGTTTGGCTGATGCTAGCTAGTCCAAGCGCGTGGGCTCCAACTTCGAGCAGACAGGCAGACATAGATAAACAGACAAAAATTCCTATTCTCTGACTGTATTGATTATTAATTCGATCTTGCAGTTGGTGTTGGTAGGAGTTACATTTCTCTCAATAATGTTTTGAAAGATTCTCTCTTCCGTTCTGTGAGCCATACAGAAGTTCCAGAAAAATATTTTAAAAGTAGGGGGTCGGTAATGTACAATTGTCAGTCTGGTTTGAGGTTTCATGGCGAAATACCTTCCTTTTAATGATTTCTTCGACGTTTTGTTAGAGTATCCATTACTGACTAGGACCTGCCTTGCTCTACCAACTTCCTCGGACACCTGCTTTCAACTGGAACTGTGTGAAGACACGGTTGACATAGGCATTATACACAACCTCAGTGTAGGTTGCAGTCTGAAGTCCACAATTCCTTTCTAAGATTGTTACATATAAGAAAGTTAGTCTACCTCAAGTCTATCTCATAAGTGAACATTAGAACTGAGTGAGGTGTCTCACCTTCACCTCATCTCCGGTTATATATCAAACAGCACAAAAACATGTTATCCTTCAATCTTTGCCTTTGATAATGACGGCAAGGGTCAGAGAAACGCATCTCTTAACATCAGGAGTTAATAAATTAGTTTTATGAGCTTTAATGAGCCCATACATATATGGCAAAGATTGTGAACAAGTCTTAAGTTTAGTGACAAATTCATTATCTTCTATTAAACACTTTACGGCTTTGTTGAAATGAGCATTGACATTTTTAAATTGGGTCGCTCCTAATTGTTATGTAAGTGTTTATCACACTGAACAAGTCTTAAATTTTATTAACATGTTCAGTTTTGTTCACGATGACAACAGCATTCGGCTTATCATCATAAGTGTAAAAGAAACATATATGTTTAGGATTTTCAAATATTTAATAAATTTATAAGGGCACTTGGGAGCAGCGCGGTATATAGAGAACTATTGACAGCACCCATGAATAATATGAATAACATGAAACATAAATAACAAATAATATGAATAACATGAAACATGAATAACAAATAACATGAAATGAAGCATCAGTGTTCTTCTAAAGAATACAAATATCCTTTGCTACATTGATAAAATTCACTTTTATATTTTAATTAGACAAAATCAAACACTACACTAATGTAGAAAGAATATTTATTTAATAATAAGTAAGAGGGGTAAGGAGAGATATTAAATTATATAGGAAAAAATATAATTATTAAATAGGGATGTAAGACTGCAGTAAAAATATATATTTGATAAAGGATCTCAAAAGACTTTATGACTTCTAAGTGCTGACGTCACACACGTAAGACTACGGAGTGCTGACGTCACACACGTAAGACTACGGAGTGCTGACGTCACACACGTAAGACTTCTAAGTGCTGACGTCACACACGTAAGACTACTGAGTGCTGACGTCACACACGTAAGACTACTGAGTGCTGACGTCACACACGTAAGACTACTGAGTGCTGACGTCACACACGTAAGACTACGGAGTGCTGACGTCACACACGTAAGACTACTGAGTGCTGACGTCACACACGTAAGACTACTGAGTGCTGACGTCACACACGTAAGACTACGGAGTGCTGACGTCACACACGTAAGACTACTGAGTGCTGACGTCACTCACGTAAGACTACTGAGTGCTGACGTCACTCACGTAAGACTACTGAGTGCTGACGTCACACACGTAAGACTACTGAGTGCTGACGTCACACACGTAAGACTACGGAGTGCTGACGTCACACACGTAAGACTACTGAGTGCTGACGTCACACACGTAAGACTACTGAGTGCTGACGTCACTCACGTAAGACTACTGAGTGCTGACGTCACACACGTAAGACTACTGAGTGCTGACGTCACATACGTAAGACTACTGAGTGTTGACGTCACACACGTAAGGCTACTGAGTGCTGACGTCACACACGTAAGACTACTGAGTGCTGACGTCACACACGTAAGACTACTGAGTGCTGACGTCACACACGTAAGGCTATTGAGTGCAGACGATGCATTCATAAGACTATTGAGTGCAAACGATGCATTCATAAGACTATTGAGTGCAGACGATGAATGCGTAAGACTATTGAGTGCAGACGATGCATACATAAGACTATTGAGTGCAAACGATGCATTCATAAGACTATTGAGTGCAGACGATGAATGCGTAAGACTATTGAGTGCAGACGATGAATGCGTAAGACTATTGAGTGCAGACGATGCATACATAAGACTATTGAGTGCAGACGATGCATACATAAGACTATTGAGTGCAGACGATGCATACAAAGACTGTTGAGTGCAGACGATGCATACAAAAGACTGTTGAGTGCAGACGATGCATACAAAAGACTGTTGAGTGCAGACGATGCATACAAAAGACTGTTGAGTGCAGACGATGCATACAAAAGACTGTTGAGTGCAGACGATGCATACATAAGACAATTGAGTGCAGACGATGTTTACTCAAGACTACCGAGTGGAGCCTCACACAGGTAAGACAACTGAGTACATACGTTATTCAGTTTCACACACACACACACACACACACACACACACACACACACACACACACACACACACACACACACACACACACACACACACATAGGGGCCTCGTAGCCTGGTGGATAGCGCGCAGGACTCGTAATTCCGTGGCGCGGGTTCAATTCCCGCACGAGGCAGAAACAAATGGGCAAAGTTTCTTTCACCCTGAATGCCCCTGTTACCTAGCAGTAAATAGGTACCTGGGAATTAGTCAGCTGTCACGGGCTGCTTCCCGGGGTGTGGTGTGGAAAAAAAAAGTAGTAAACAGTTGAGAGGCGGGCCGAAAGAGCAAAGCTCAACCCCCGCAAAACACAACTAGGCGAACACACACACACACCTCTTAGACCGTTGAGAGGCGGAACCAAAGAGCCAGAGCTCAACCCTCGCAAGCACAATTAGGTAAGTACACATACGCACACACACCACACACACGCGCACGAAGGCACCCTGAATGCAGTGTGTATTTCTCCTCTCTATCGCCACACTGAGGCGCTGGAAAAGGAAGCTGGCAGCTATAGGGTTCTCTTGTTGTTTCAATTAGCCTAGAACCCAGTTCCTTAAAAAAAACTGGTGGCACTCTTACCCCAGGCGCCGAGTGTCTCAGAAGCATTGGGGACAAAATTGTAGTGGTGATCCAGCTCTCTGTACTTACGGGATTTGGCTGATTCCCTGTGAGTTGCAGCGCCACCTGGTTGTGCAACACTCAAATCAGTGTAGGTGTTAGCCAGGGTTGATACGCACGTGTATTCCCACACCAACTGCTTGCCATTTTTCCAGGCGTTCACAGTGATACCATCTGGGTGACTAATAAGAGCATCAGAGTTATGGGGTGTTAGGTAATGAGGCTCTCTCTCGGCTGGGCATACAGCTGTGGTAAGACTCCTCTTGATGATGTCGTTAACTTCACTGTGTCTCGAGTGCCATCCCCCTGTGCTTTGGCAGAGCAGACCATGGTGACCGTACCTGTCAGCCACCACCTCGCCCCAAATACACCAATATTTGGTGTGGATTGGGGCAGCAAGGCGGAGGGCCACAGCAATTCAGAGGGCGTGTGGTGCAAGACGTGTGCCAGACATTGGGGTTGCTTACAGAAAATCCTCTGCATATGGGGCTGCTGCTGCTGCTGTGAGGCGAGCAATGTCGTGTTGTGTTGTTGCAGCACCCAGGCACTCTGCAGCAACTTGGTCTACAATGGGGCCATCCCAGCTGGATTGCTTGTGGGCTTTTGAGGATGGTGGTTAAGGTGATGCGCCTGCAAGAGAGGCCCACTCTGTGGCACAGCGTATAAAATTGGAATCGTGTACACCTGCCAGCTGATGTAAGTATGCAGGTAGAATTTCCTTCACAAGATCATCGGATACTGAGGACAGGAAGGCTGGTACAGCGATTTGCGTTGTTGTTCTAACTCCGAGGCCCCCAAGTCTTACTGGAAGAGAAGCTTGTTTCCACTGTAGGTCATCAAGAGAGAGGTTGAGGGGTTTCTCTAACATTGATTTCAGTAACAGGACATGTGCACCTAGTTTTTGGCTACTGTAGGATGGTGAACACCAGAAAGTAGGTTAACCTGGAGAGGGACAGGCATCTGGTGATGAGGACGGGAAGGACTATTCATCATGAGCATCAATATCCTCAATCCACCCATCCATCCTGTTAAGGTCGGCGATTTTCTTATCAAGGACCTCATCGATGACTTTCAGCCCCAGGGGTTGCTCCTAGGAGTGTGCTATCTTCAGGTTTAGTTATATGAATATTTGGCAGAACACCCTCTATTCTCCCTATGATGCCCTGGTTGGAACATATTATTTCACACTTGGAAGGGGTTTTATTATATTCAATATAATATAATAAAAATATTTAAAATAAACCAACTGGAAACATTTTATTGAAAATAAAGAAAATCACTCGGCCTATTAGGCATATCGGGCATTCTATAGTAGGCCGAGAAGTACGTTATGGCTACTAGGTACGACAATAAATAATCATATTATTTGCTCATGAAGCAGAGTTGATGAGGCTTCCTTAAGACTTGTTCATTAAATATTCATATTATTTACTCATGTAGCAGTTGATGAGGCTTCCTTACGACTTGTTCAATAAATAATCATATTATTTACTCATGTAGCAGAGTTGATGAGGGGGGGGGGGGATTAAGAAGGCGTTCCACGGCATGCTCTAGCCAAGGCACCGCCGGAATGTTTGTGGTTCAGTGGAATCTTGACTTGAATTTGGTTAAATATGTAATTAGCACTCATAAACTATTGACCAAATGCATATACCACAATCCTCCACTCATTTGTATGTAGAATAAATAATTTTCTTTGCAATCCTTTTCTCGTCTAACTTTTATATTGAAAATTGGGATTCCATTTTACACATATTCTGGAGAAAAACAAAATTCTGGTTAACGCTTCGCATCCCACTGAATGTGAGAAGCAGGGATATATTGTATGTATATCTTGGATAACAATAATTTTGGTAGTTTTATTCAATAAAATCGTCAAATATATACTACGACGAAACATTTGAACCATGATGACTTCTTCATCTTATAATCCACGGGAACATGTAGTGTCACATTATATATTGATATAGAGGCGATCGTTACCGGTGTAGAGAACGCATTATATATTGGTTCCCCCCATCCCAGATGTTGGCCTCCCTCTTCTGAGGTGTTGAACTAGCTTTCCTACGGGATGCCAACACCCCACTCAATAGAGTTCCATACAGAATCACCATGGAAGTTGTACTTTATTGGAACATTGCAGCAGCCTCTGAGAGAGGTATACTGGATAGTAATGGGAGCACTGCCTGACGTGTCTCTTTGTGACAACCATTGCTGCTGACCAACCACTGATCCGTTGCCTACTCTGTAAACAGAAAAATAAATATTAACAATTCAATGCAGAAAAGATAATTAAAAATAAAATGACTAACAATACCAATTATGTTCTCTATCTAGCCGGAAAGTTAATGTGTTAAAAAATCCGAGTACGTTTTATACATTTTTGTATCTGAATTGTATATTTTTTTAGTGTTTTTTTATTCATATGTATAATCATCGTATTTTTCAATCATCATCATCTCCTCTGTGTATTTTGTCGCGTGGCTGTGAATGCACTCGATGAGTTGCCTGTTGCAGATGTTGTAGCTGCATACCTGCATGATGTAGATATAGCAGTTGCACAGTTGCATGTTGTAGCTGCAGAGTTGAATGTTGTAGCTGTAGAGTTGCATGTTATAGATGTTGTAGCTGCATAGTTGCATGTTATAGCTATTGTAGCTGCAGAGTTGCATGTTGTATATGTTGTAGCTGTAGACTTGCATGTTATTGATGTTGTAGCTGCAGAGTTGCATGTTGTAGCTGTAGAGTTGCATGTTATAGATGTTGTAGCTGCAGAGTTGCATGTTGTATATGTTGTAGCTGTAGACTTGCATGTTATTGATGTTGTAGCTGCAGAGTTGCATGTTGTAGCTGTAGAGTTGCATGTTATAGATGTTGTAGCTGCAGAGTTGCATGTTGTATATGTTGTAGCTGTAGAGTTGCATGTTATTGATGTTGTAGCTGCAGAGTTCCATGTTATAGATGTTGTAGCTGCAGAGTTGCATGTTGTATATGTTGTAGCTGTAGAGTTGCATGTTATTGATGTTGTAGCTGCAGAGTTGCATGTTGTATATGTTGTAGCTGTAGAGTTGCATGTTATTGATGTTGTAGCTGTAGAGTTGCATGTGATAGATTTTGTAGCTGCACAGTTGCATGTTATAGATGTTGAAGCTGTAGAGTTGCATGTTGTAGCAGCAGAATTGCATGTTGTAGCTATAGAGTTGCATGTTATAGATGTTGTAGCTGTAGAGATGCATGTTGTAGATGATGTAGCTGTAGAGTTGCATGGTGGAGCTGCAGAATTGCATGATGTAGCTGCAGAGTTATATGTTGTAAATGTTTTAGTTGTAAAGTTGCATGCTGTAGAAGTTGTAGGTGCAAAGTTGCATGTTGTAGATGTTGTAGCTAAAAAGTGTCATGTTGTAGATGTTGTAGTTGCAAAGTTGCATGTTGTAGATGTTGTAGCTGCAGAGTTGCATGTTGTAGATGTTGTAGCTAAAACGTTGCATGTTGTAGATGTTGTAGTTGCAAAGTTGCATGTTGAAGTGGCAGAGATGCATGTTGTAGCTGCAGAGTTGCATGTTGTAGCTGCAGAGTTGCATGTTGTAGCTGTAGAGTTGCATGTTGTAGCTGCAGAGTTGCATGGTGTAGCTGCAGCGTTGCATGTTGTAGCTGCAGAGTTGCATGTTGTAGCTGCAGAGTTGCATGTTGTAGCTGCAGAGTTGCAAGTTGTAGTTGCAGAGTTGCAAGTTGTAGCTGCAGAGTTGCAAGTTGTAACTGCAGAGTTGCATGTTGTAGCGGCAGAGTTGCAAGTTGTAGCTGCAGAGTTGCATGTTGTAGCTGCAGAGTTGTATGTTGTAGCGGCAGAGTTGTATGTTGTAGTGGCAGAGTTGCATGTTGTAGCTGCAGAGTTGCATGTTGTAGCTGCAGAGTTGTATGTTGTAGCGGCATGTTGTAGCTGCAGAGTTGCATGTTGTAGCTGCAGAGTTGCATGTTGTAGCTGCAGAGTTGCATGTTGTAGCTGCAGAGTTGCATGTTGTAGCTGCAGAGTTGCATGTTGTAGCTGCAGAGTTGCATGTTGTAGCTGCAGAGTTGCATGTTGTAGCTGCAGAGTTGCGTGTTGTAGCTACAGAGTTGCATGTTGTAGAGGCAGAGTTGCGTGTTGTAGCTGCAGAGTTGCATGTTGTAGTGGCAGAGTTGCATGTTGTAGCGGCAGAGTTGCATGTTGTAACTGTAGAGTTGCATGTTGTAGCAGCAGAGTTGCATGTTGTAGCTGAAGAATTGCATGTTGTAGCTGCAGAGTTGCATGTTTTAGCTGCAGAGTTGCATGTTGTAGCTGCAGAGTTGTATGTTGTAGCGGCAGAGTTGCATGTTGTAGCTGCAGAGTTGTATGTTGTAGCTGTAGAGTTGCATGTTGTAGCTGCAGAGTTGTATGTTGTAGCGGCAGAGTTGCATGTTGTAGCTGCAGAGTTGTATGTTGTAGTGGCAGAGTTGCATGTTGTAGCAGCAGAGTTGCATGTTGTAGCGTCAGAGTTGAATGTTGTATCTGCAGAGTTGCATGTTGTATCTGCAGAGTTGCATGTTGGAGCGACAGAGTTGCATGTTGTAGCTGCAGAGTTGCATGTTGTAGCGGCAGAGTTGCATGTTGGTGCGACAGAGTTGCATGTTGTAGCTGCAGAGTTGCATGTTGTAGCTGCAGAGTTGCATGTTGTAGCGTCAGAGTTGAATGTTGTATCTGCAGAGTTGCATGTTGTATCTGCAGAGTTGCATGTTGGAGCGACAGAGTTGCATGTTGTAGCTGCAGAGTTGCATGTTGTATCTGCAGAGTTGCATGTTGGAGCGACAGAGTTGCATGTTGTAGCTGCAGAGTTGCATGTTGTAGCGGCAGAGTTGCATGTTGGAGCGACAGATTTGCATGTTGTAGCTGCAGAGTTGCATGTTGTAGCGGCAGAGTTGCATGTTGGAGCGACAGAGTTGCATGTTGTAGCTGCAGAGTTGCATGTTGTAGCGGCAGAGTTGCATGTTGGAGCGACAGAGTTTCATGTTGTAGCTGCAGAGTTGCATGTTGTAGCGGCAGAGTTGCATGTTGGAGCGACAGAGTTGCATGTTGTAGCTGCAGAGTTGCATGTTGGAGCGACAGAGTTGCATGTTGTAGCTTGTTACAGCCCTTAACGCCATGGAATGGTTCTTTGCCTGCAGTGATCAACTATATGTGTTTCGGCCTCATCTTAAATTTACGTCTAGGGAATAGTAATATATAAAAAGGGTATTAAAAGTGAAACACTGCTTTAAAAGGGGCAATAAATATACTGTGCATAAGAGTGAAAAATATATCAACATATAAATGGTAAAAATATAACAGCCAGAAATATTCTTCAGCATGCAATAATATCATAAAATCCTCACTGAGCACAGACAATCATCTTCAACACATGAATTAATAAATGAGATATCACTAAATAGTCTTGCCAGGAGAATTAACTAAGTAATAAGCTAAATAAACAATATCCACCGACTTAACTTCCGTACATGTCTCCTCCCCATGCAGCTCACCCGCGCGACTGAATAACATCCCGCCAGCACAGCAGGCGTCCTACCAAAACATCAACTAAGCATCCACATGAACTCCTGTGAAAACTCTACTAACAAAGTGTACTACTAATAACCATTTAATCAGTAATCTTAAGAGTGTATAATACTGTTACGATAATCACACGAATTTATTACATTCAGTAACAGGAAATAATCAAGGTTGAAATATAAACGCTAGCTTGTCACCAAGCCGCAATCTGGACACATCCAAATATGGTCATCCCCCCCAAGGAGAAACCACACTCCCTCCAACAAGAAATAACTTACACAAGCCTATCAAAATAATGCAACTCAGGCATACTACAGCATGCTACAATATACATCATACAATATTATATAAATCATACAATCTTAAATGGAACACAAATGGATACTATACTAATAATAGAACAGAACAGGGAAAAATTATATGCTAGGCATAATTATCATGTTAATGTTAGAATCAATGCTAGATTCGTAACATAGCTGCAGAGTTGCATGTTGTAGCTGCAGAGTTGCATGTTGTAGCGTCAGAGTTGCATGTTGTAGCTGCAGAGTTGCATGTTGTAGCTGCAGAGTTGCATGTTGTAGCTGCAGAGTTGTATGTTGTAGTGGCAGAGTTGCATGTTGTAGCTGCAGAGTTGCATGTTGTAGCTGCAGAGTTGTATGTTGTAGCTGCAGAGTTGTATGCTGTAGCTGCAGAGTTGTGTGCTGTAGCTGCAGAGTTGTATGTTGTAGCTGCAGAGTTGTATGTTGTAGCTGCAGAGTTGTATGTTGTAGCTGCAGAGTTGTATGTTGTAGCTGCAGAGTTGTATGTTGTAGCTGCAGAGTTGTATGTTGTAGCTGCAGAGTTGTATGTTGTAGCTGCAGAGTTGTATGTTGTAGCTGCAGAGTTGTATGCTGTAGCTGCAGAGTTGCATGTTGTAGCTGCAGAGTTGTATGTTGTAGCTGCAGAGTTGTATGTTGCAGCTGCAGAGTTGTATGTTGTAGCTGCAGAGTTGTATGTTGTAGCGGCAGAGTTGTATGCTGTAGCTGCAGAGTTGTATGTTGTAGCTGCAGAGTTGTATGCTGTAGCTGCAGAGTTGTATGTTGTAGCGGCAGAGTTGCAAGTTGTAGCTGCAGAGTTGCATGTTGTAGCTGCAGAGTTGCAAGTTGTAGCTGCAGAGTTGTATGTTGTAGTGGCAGAGTTGTATGTTGTAGCTGCAGAGTTGCATGTTGTAACTGCAGAGTTGCATGTTGTAGCTGCAGAGTTGTATGTTGTAGTGGCAGAGTTGTATGTTGTAGCTGCAGAGTTGCATGTTGTAGCTGCAGAGTTGCATGTTGTAGCTGCAGAGTTGCAAGTTGTAGCTGTAAAGTTGCATGTTGTAGCTGCAGAGTTGCAAGTTGTAGCTGCAGAGTTGTATGTTGTAGTGGCAGAGTTGCATGTTGTAGCTGCAGAGTTGCATGTTGTAGCTGCAGAGTTGCATGTTGTAGCTGCAGAGTTGCATGTTGTAGCTGCAGAGTTGCATGTTGTAGCGGCAGAGTTGTATGTTGTAGCGGCAGAGTTGTATGTTGTAGTGGCAGAGTTGCATGTTGTAGCTGCAGAGTTGCATGTTGTAGCGGCAGAGTTGCATGTTGTTGCTGCAGAGTTGTATGTTGTAGCTGCAGAGTTGCATGTTGTAGCTGCAGAGTTGTATGTTGTAGCTGCAGAGTTGCATGTTGTAGCGGCAGAGTTGCATGTTGTAGATGCAGAGCTGCATGTTATAGCTGTTGAATGGCATGTTGTAGATGTTCTTGCTGCACAGCGTTATGTTGTGGATGTTGTAGTTGCAGAGTTGCACGTTGTAGCTTCAGAGTTGCATGTTACAGATGCTCATAGATAGCATCTATAGATGATATAGAGAGCTACAGAGAAAGTCGTCAAATTTTGTTTCAGCTTTCTCAATATAATGAAGGATACCAGGGAGCTGATAGTCCCCTACAGGCAATTAGATTTAAGACATTACCTTAGTTTTCATCAGATGGTCGAGGCAACTGGACAAGTTTTATAGTATTATTAAGAAACTGTTTGGATTTGGCAGAATAATATAATTTCAAGTAATATGTAAGGAATTATCAAACGAAGGCACCAAGCCGGGAAGGCTATGTAGCACCATCAAAAGTTCGGAATAATCATAGGGCGCTAAATATCACCTAGGAAGCCAATATGAGAACAGAAACACACAAAGGAAACGATATCAAAAGTATCCAAATCACCAAGAGTTCTATCGAGGGTCAAGTGACCAGGGGATGGTTAGGAAGCAAAACACGCTCGTCCTGGAAATCAGGACATTCAACAAGGAAATGCACAACTGTAAGAGGGACTATGCAGTTTGGATAATAAGGAGCAGATCGCTGCTCCATTAAGTATCCATGAGTTAAACGTGTATGGTCAATATGTAACCTCGCCAGAGCCGTTTCCCACCGCTGGTTACGCTAATAGGAGGAAGGCCATGGGATCACACTACTGTTAAGAGCGCACAGTTTGTTACAAGTACCAGAAGACCAACGACCCTGCTAACGGGCAAGGAGGGAGGAATGAATAACTGGGTAAAAGTCGGAATAAGGAATATCTTTTCGGGAGATGGGACAAGTGCAGATAGCTTCCTTAGTGACAGTGTCCGCACGCTCATTTAAGGACACTCCAATATGGCTGGAAACCCAGCAAAACTCCAATGTCTTGAATCTACTGGAGATAAGAAACAGCAAATGTTGAATCCCGACTACTCCCGGATGGAATGGATTAAAGGACTCCAGAGCCATGAGGACACACAGTAAACTACAACAAAAAAGGAGGATTGACAGCGAGAAAGCAGTTGACGAAGAGCATAGAGAAAAGCATAAAGTTCAACCAGGAAGATGCTAGTCTCCGGAGGCAGGCAACACATATAGGTGTGGTCAGGAAAAACAACAAAGTAGCCTACACAGTCTGCAGACTTAGAACCATTTGTAAAGATGGGAATTGAGCTGGAGTGTGAAGAAAAGTGTTCAAGAAAAATACGTTTCAGAACTGTAGGAGGGGTAAAAGCTTTAGTCACTTGGGTCAGGGTTATACTAAACTTAGGAAAGGGGGACCCTCCACGGTGACAAGGACGGAACAACACGAGTAGATATATTGGTAACATTAACCGAAAGAGAATTTTGTAGGCGAGTCAACCATACAGAAAGAGGGAGGCAATGAAGAGGAACAGGGACCACAGGAGAGGCAGAAGTCAATGCACGACATCGGCGAGAGTGAGGGTGTTGTAAAGCCCGTGTTGTAAGACAGTAGCGATGAAGGCGGTCCTGGAGTGACAAGACGCCAGTTTCAACATATAAACTGAGGGTAGGGGTCAAGCGAAAAGCACCAGAGCTGAGGCATATCCCAGTATGGTGTGGAGTATCAAGACGGCGCAG
>NW_025562917.1:32500-83164 GCF_020424385.1 Procambarus clarkii
ACCAGGCTTTTACACAAACCCCCCCCCCCCTGCACCCGAGCTTTTTAAAATAGTAAATGCCACTATTTTTGCAAAATTATTACGAGATCTATTATTCTAGAGAATAATGCATATAAATGCATATATGCATATAAATACAAAAGTAAATCAAATCTTATCCTTGTATAATATACAAGCTGATGTGAGATCCCTGTCTACAGGTGGACTGGAACTATTATCCAGTAGGCAGTCTACTGTATTTTATCAAACCGTTATTAGTATAATAGATCTCGTAATAATTTTGCAAAAATAATGGCATTTACTATTTTTAAAAGATTATTAGCAAATTTACAGAAATGGTGCATTCGGAAGACAAAACCAATTTTTCACTTTTGACAATTGAGCACCTGCTACATCCAGATTCTAGGGAGGAAAGGAAGGACGATCTTACTGGATCCCATAGCCTCTCCGAGGCACAAACCAGGCTTTTACATAACCCCCCCCCCTGCACCCGAGCTTTTTAAAATAGTAAATGCCATTATTTTTGCAAAATTATTACGAGATCTATTATACTAATAACGGTAAATAAATAATAAATAGTAAATAAATCAAAATCAGTTACATTATTTTATCTTATTCATAGCATAAATGTTCTCGAAGATTACTAAAAAGAAATTGAATTAGACTACAGCAAATTGGCAAACTTTACCTTGTATCTGTTTCCACCGAGTTTGTTTGGGGCGTTCTTCAACATATCAGCAATACTTGTCTCAACATCTCTTTCAGTTGCATTAGTGTGGGTGTTGATACAGGCTTCTGGAAATTTATAAGAATTAATTAATATATATAATTATAATTCACTTTGCTATTCCCCATTCCACAGTCCTCTCGTCCTTCCCACTTCCCTGTCCCCACATCATCCCCACTATTCCCACTTCCCTGTCCCATCGTCCTCCTTACCATTTTCCCCTCCCCTGTCCTTCTTCCTCCCCCACCATCTCCCATTCACCTGTCCCTTTGTCCTCCCCAGCATTCCCCTGTCCCCACCATCCCCAACTCCCCAGTCCCCTCGTCCTCCCCACCATTACCCTCTCCTCTGTCCCCTCGTCTTCCCCACCATACCCCCCTCTCGTCCTCCCCACCATTCCAAACTACCTCATCCGATGCATTCTATAATGGTCTGATGCTTCCATCAGAAAATTGGGAACATCAAATGATCTGATATTCCCATCACTGAAAAATAAGAACAGCTAAAAAAATGAAATGAAAAAAATAAAAAAATAAACTATACTCATGAAATGAACAGTATGGTAAACAACACAGCTCAATTTCAATGCAATGTCACACAAAATTATTAAATCGAAATGAAAATAAATTGAAATCTATGAAAATTCAAATTATCAATACAATCGGAAATATTGAAATAATATCGCAACATAATATAGTGTGGGTTGCTCTTACGTGCAACAGACGGTGCTGTTTTTCAAAAAAGGCATGGTTTTACCTGTCACAAGTGTGGCATCTATACTTATACTCACGAAATGAACGGTATGGTAAACAACATAGCTCAATTGCAATGCAATGTCACAATAACATTTAATAACAATAATAACAATAACATTTAAATATACTTTAAGATATAATCTAGAAGAAAATAAGAACATTGAAACGGTTCATGAACTCGATTTCAATAAAGGACACTATGGGGAACTTTGAAAAACAGTTAATGAGTATAATTAGACAGACTTGTTGCTAGGCAGAGGAGTAAATAATGAGATATATGGCAAATTTTGCAAAATATACGGCACACAAACATTCATACCCAAACAAAGCAAAATGCTAGGTAAGAACAAAGCAGTTGGCCCGTAGGGGAAAGGAGATACCCACAAGACTGGAATACAAGTCATTAACAAGCACACAAGTACTACACTACACAACAACCGCACTACTACCAGAACTGGACGAATCACTACCAAAACAACACATTGCACATCACTACCAAAACAACACAACACAACACAAGCATTGGCAAAGAATTATAGACCAGTTGCACTAACATCCCACATAATAAAATTATTTGAGAGTGATCAGGAGTCAGATTACTAGTTTTATAGAGACCAATGACCTCCACAATCCAGGCCAACAAGGATTTAGAGCAGTTTCTATGATCGAGCCACTGAGATCTATAAAGAATTCTGATCAAGAAAGAGATCTAGGGGTGGTTTTAGATAGAAAACTATAACCTGAGGATCATATTAAGAACATTCTGCGAGGGGCCTATGCTACACTTTTTAACTTTAGAATTGCTTTTAAATACATAGGTCAAAAAGTTTTAAAAGTTTTAAAAGTTTTTTAAACCTCTCGTGTATCATGAGTGTGTTAAAGCATCAGATGGTGCATTCAGATGATGAATATTACCTAGTTCCTTCATCTGGGAAGAATGAACACATATTGGTGCATTCGGATGATAAAAACTAACTACTGTAGTTTAATTGATCAACAGACTGTATATCATATGCAGACTGTATGTGGATCTGCGGGCCACTCCAAACAACAGCCTGGTGGACCAAGCTCCACCAGGGCTAAAGCACAAAGTGATATAGATGTGATAGAGAAACTAGGTCAAATGGAGGAGTAGGTCTGTATATTAAACAGCACCTGACGTGCACAGAGCTACTAAACTCAATGTGGTGGTAGAGTGGTGGGGGGGGGGAAACATTGCAGAAAAAAACAAAAATACAATTTGGTCAACAAAACAGCATTGTTTAAAATAGAAGACATGGGTTGTCATTTTGGGGGTAAGGTAGGTTACATTGAGTTAATTAGTTAGTACTTAGTTTTTATCTTAAACTGGTTGGGAGAGGTACAGTGTTGCTGTGCTGGTGAAAGAACACCTAAAGGTAAATTAAATAATGATTGCGAATCCACAAGAAGTTGACATAATATCGCTAGAGATCTGCAATCAGGATGATAAACTTTCCTTAAAGAATTTGACAAACACTTGCTGATAGGACATGAAGTAAATGAAATGTATGTCAAGTTTTGTGAAATATATGATAAAAGCACAACAAAATTTGTACCAAAGGAGAGATGCAGAACTAGGAAAAGGGGTTTGTTCAACAGAAATTGCGAGAGGGCCTGAGACCCAAACACACACAAATGGAATCAATATATAGCAAGAGGCCAAACCCCCAAACATACAAGCGATGCAAAGATGCGAGAAACAGCAGCAGCATTAAGGAGAGGGACTTAAGGACCATAAATAAAGTGTGAAAATAAACTCGAGTAAATTTTTTTAACTACTCTCGACAGTGAAGAAAAACAAATATTCAGACGATTTGTGTTAGAATCATTAATCTTACACTTTCGGTCATATTCAACAACACAAATACATACACACACATTCCTGTTGCTGTAGCAAGTGAAGAATTACACACACAGATCACAATAACGTGATGCATCAAATGAACAAATCCACAAGGGCCGTGACGAGGATTCGAACCTGCGTCCGGGAGCATCCCAGACACTGCCTTAATCGACTGAGCTACAACAGGGTAAAAGGGTTGAAACCGAAGTTCTACTGAACTTACTGGATCCCATAGCCTCTCCGAGGCACAAAC
This sequence comes from Procambarus clarkii, assembly GCF_020424385.1. Taxonomy (NCBI): domain Eukaryota; kingdom Metazoa; phylum Arthropoda; class Malacostraca; order Decapoda; family Cambaridae; genus Procambarus; species Procambarus clarkii. Next base: position 36,100 of record NW_025562917.1, read on the forward strand.
CAGGCTTTTACACAACCCCCCCCCCCCTGCACCCGAGCTATGTCAACAGGCCGTTCTCCCTCTTCGCCCTTCCGAATGCACCATATCAGTAAATTTTTTAATAATCTTTTAAAAATAGTAAATGCCACTATTTTTGCAAAATTATTACGAGATCTATTATTCTATAGAATAATGCATATAAATGCATATATGCATATAAATACAAAACATAAATACAAAAGTAAATGTAAATAATTTTACCTTGCACCTAGATCCACCAAGCCTGTATGGCGCGCGTTTCAGTACTTCGGAAATCTAGAACTATCTTGAATCTCTAATCTGCAATGAAACAATACATATTATTGCACTTACCAAAACATGGATGAATGTAGAAAATACAGAACTATTAGCTGAATATCAAATAAATGGATTTAATCTATTTCACACAGATAGATATATTACACCGTGTATATTAGGTAATACCTAACATACACGCCTCCACACACACTACATTTGAAATGTAGTCTCAAAAAGACTACATTTCAACAGCAAAGATTACTCCATAAAAAAATAATTAAATTATTGACCAACATGAGAGAGGGTTAGCCAACATGAGGGTTGTGTTGATTGCCTGAAAATATTTAAATTGTGTAATGTATTGAATGGCATTTTTCAAGTTACAACATTTTTTAAATTACTGAACTAGGTTCTAGGCTTTGCTAGGCTTAATTCAATTATTACAGATAAGCCTAACCTAGCCTAGAACCCAGTGGGTTCTCTTCCTATTGGGGAGTGTTGTACATGCCTCGCCTCCACATACACACTAGCACAGCCAGGCCTCGCCTCCACATTTAAACCAACCAAGCCCACAAATACGTTAACATGGACCAGCATTACACCGTCTAACATACTCTGTCAGATGTAACAACTAAATTTGTGAATTCAAGACCAAATCTATTGTATAACACAGTGTTAGTACGAGAAAAACATTACTTACATTCGAAGCCGTGTTTTAAAATGGCGGCGGTCTTGTACTGACGCTCCAAACTGTGTGTTCGTTTGCGTATGATGAACGTGTGACAATTTACTACAACAATTATTTAATTATTCTTATTCTTTATTTTAATATTTTTAGGGTACATGAAATTTCAAACTTATTTGCACACAATAATATAATTGCATTGTCATAACCTTTATATATTACGGAAAATACGATGACATGAACGAAGTCAAAGTGAAGTTGAAGTCAAAGTCATTCGCCGAACGTATTAGTCATTTTTTTTCATACATACATAGTTGATTTACAAACATAATGTTGACGTACATAATGTTTCATACATACATAGTTGATTTACAAACATAATGAATGACGTACATACAATAATAATGTCAGGACAGTGATATAATTATAAACTTTCAAAGCACTGTATCGCCCATGTGTCGTCTTGTCACCAATACTGGGTAACAGTTCCGCCACTTCCCACACTCTTGCGGGTGGGCAGCGACCATTATTCTACGTTTATATTCATATCACCGTGTTGGGAATTTCATTGCGAGTACATTGATACCAAAATTAACGCTGTAGGACAAGTGTGGAAGTGATAACAATCCCAAGAGTAAAAACATTTTGTTGCTCTTGGGCACTCACGGCGAGTCATCTACGTAGGTATTTATTGGGTGCTGGTATTCATATAACTTTTGGTGACCGTTTTTGCTGATTTTCTTCTAGAGAATGTTATTGCGAACACGTTGGTACCAAAATGAAATACATAGCTCGAGAACTAAGGTCAGGAGAGTAAAAAGAGTATACACATTTTTGTTTTGACGCTTAATTAAGGTTATTGTGAGTACTCATCGCCTGCCTAGAAACTGGAACTAGTAATTCCATCTATCATACATATCATACAAGAGGAGCCACACATCTATGGATCATCCAATAAAATCAGCAGACTTCTAGATGTTACTACTGCTCGGCTTAGACTCGGTTACAAGTATCTCTGGGAATTCTCATTATCTGCTGATGTAGACCTGACCAAATGTAAACTGTGTCAACAAAATTATTCGCACACCCTCCGTCACTATGTGATGGAGTGCGAAAAGATACATGAATTTAGAGACAATTCTATAACCAATGTTCCAGCGATGTGTCAATATTTCATTCAAAATGATCTGCTACCAGAAATTTTAGCCAAATATCCCCAGTTTGCTAACTGTAGATAACAACTAAGTGATTGTAACCTATCCACCGCTGCCCACTGGATGGGGGACGGTGTGCAGGACAAACATATAAATTTTGATACTAGCTCTCCACATATGTCAGTTGCTTAATTTAGAACCTGTACTTGAGGTCGATCTCGAACCCATTGTTGATGTGATGACTTATATTGAATTTTGTAACTATATCATCAAGATTGTAACCAGCTTAGCTAAATGTAGTGTGGGGTTCAGTCCCTAAGCCCATATATGTGCCTCTCTAACCATTTAGGTTACAGGGCAAAAACATAAAAACAAAGGTAACTGCAGAAGGCCTATTGGCCCATACCAGGCAGCTCCTATCTATAACAGATAAACACTAAGTACTACCTAATTAACTCAATGTAACCTACCAACCTAACCCCCAAAATGTCAATCCATATCTTTTATTTTAAACAATGCTGTTTTGTTGACCAAATTGTATTTTTACTCTTTTTCTGTCATGTTTCTCCCACCCCTGTTTTTTCCCTTTTTTCTTATTTTTTCTCAACATAATTCATACTTTAATTATGCGGATCAGGACATCACCTGATCAAACACATCAAACATCGTTTGACCACCATCAAACACACACATTTCGTGTGTGTTTGACGCTCACTGATATGTACCAGCGTTGTTTTATATATGGTGCTATTCTATCTTACGCTTTGTTGCTCTTTTTTACCTACGGGCTCATAGAACATTCTATTGCGAAAACATTGGCACAAAAATGAATGACGTACATACAATAATAATGTCAGGACAGTGATATAATTATAAACTTTCAAAGCACTGTATCGCCCATGTGTCGTCTTGTCACCAATACTGGGTAACAGTTCCGCCACTTCCCACACTCTTGCGGGTGGGCAGCGACCATTATTCTACGTTTATATTCATATCACCGTGTTGGGAATTTCATTGCGAGTACATTGATACCAAAATTAACGCTGTAGGACAAGTGTGGAAGTGATAACAATCCCAAGAGTAAAAACATTTTGTTGCTCTTGGGCACTCACGGCGAGTCATCTACGTAGGTATTTATTGGGTGCTGGTATTCATATAACTTTTGGTGACCGTTTTTGCTGATTTTCTTCTAGAGAATGTTATTGCGAACACGTTGGTACCAAAATGAAATACATAGCTCGAGAACTAAGGTCAGGAGAGTAAAAAGAGTATACACATTTTTGTTTTGACGCTTAATTAAGGTTATTGTGAGTACTCATCGCCTGCCTAGAAACTGGAACTAGTAATTCCATCTATCATACATATCATACAAGAGGAGCCACACATCTATGGATCATCCAATAAAATCAGCAGACTTCTAGATGTTACTACTGCTCGGCTTAGACTCGGTTACAAGTATCTCTGGGAATTCTCATTATCTGCTGATGTAGACCTGACCAAATGTAAACTGTGTCAACAAAATTATTCGCACACCCTCCGTCACTATGTGATGGAGTGCGAAAAGATACATGAATTTAGAGACAATTCTATAACCAATGTTCCAGCGATGTGTCAATATTTCATTCAAAATGATCTGCTACCAGAAATTTTAGCCAAATATCCCCAGTTTGCTAACTGTAGATAACAACTAAGTGATTGTAACCTATCCACCGCTGCCCACTGGATGGGGGACGGTGTGCAGGACAAACATATAAATTTTGATACTAGCTCTCCACATATGTCAGTTGCTTAATTTAGAACCTGTACTTGAGGTCGATCTCGAACCCATTGTTGATGTGATGACTTATATTGAATTTTGTAACTATATCATCAAGATTGTAACCAGCTTAGCTAAATGTAGTGTGGGGTTCAGTCCCTAAGCCCATATATGTGCCTCTCTAACCATTTAGGTTACAGGGCAAAAACATAAAAACAAAGGTAACTGCAGAAGGCCTATTGGCCCATACCAGGCAGCTCCTATCTATAACAGATAAACACTAAGTACTACCTAATTAACTCAATGTAACCTACCAACCTAACCCCCAAAATGTCAATCCATATCTTTTATTTTAAACAATGCTGTTTTGTTGACCAAATTGTATTTTTACTCTTTTTCTGTCATGTTTCTCCCACCCCTGTTTTTTCCCTTTTTTCTTATTTTTTCTCAACATAATTCATACTTTAATTATGCGGATCAGGACATCACCTGATCAAACACATCAAACATCGTTTGACCACCATCAAACACACACATTTCGTGTGTGTTTGACGCTCACTGATATGTACCAGCGTTGTTTTATATATGGTGCTATTCTATCTTACGCTTTGTTGCTCTTTTTTACCTACGGGCTCATAGAACATTCTATTGCGAAAACATTGGCACAAAAATGAATGACGTACATACAATAATAATGTCAGGACAGTGATATAATTATAAACTTTCAAAGCACTGTATCGCCCATGTGTCGTCTTGTCACCAATACTGGGTAACAGTTCCGCCACTTCCCACACTCTTGCGGGTGGGCAGCGACCATTATTCTACGTTTATATTCATATCACCGTGTTGGGAATTTCATTGCGAGTACATTGATACCAAAATTAACGCTGTAGGACAAGTGTGGAAGTGATAACAATCCCAAGAGTAAAAACATTTTGTTGCTCTTGGGCACTCACGGCGAGTCATCTACGTAGGTATTTATTGGGTGCTGGTATTCATATAACTTTTGGTGACCGTTTTTGCTGATTTTCTTCTAGAGAATGTTATTGCGAACACGTTGGTACCAAAATGAAATACATAGCTCGAGAACTAAGGTCAGGAGAGTAAAAAGAGTATACACATTTTTGTTTTGACGCTTAATTAAGGTTATTGTGAGTACTCATCGCCTGCCTAGAAACTGGAACTAGTAATTCCATCTATCATACATATCATACAAGAGGAGCCACACATCTATGGATCATCCAATAAAATCAGCAGACTTCTAGATGTTACTACTGCTCGGCTTAGACTCGGTTACAAGTATCTCTGGGAATTCTCATTATCTGCTGATGTAGACCTGACCAAATGTAAACTGTGTCAACAAAATTATTCGCACACCCTCCGTCACTATGTGATGGAGTGCGAAAAGATACATGAATTTAGAGACAATTCTATAACCAATGTTCCAGCGATGTGTCAATATTTCATTCAAAATGATCTGCTACCAGAAATTTTAGCCAAATATCCCCAGTTTGCTAACTGTAGATAACAACTAAGTGATTGTAACCTATCCACCGCTGCCCACTGGATGGGGGACGGTGTGCAGGACAAACATATAAATTTTGATACTAGCTCTCCACATATGTCAGTTGCTTAATTTAGAACCTGTACTTGAGGTCGATCTCGAACCCATTGTTGATGTGATGACTTATATTGAATTTTGTAACTAGCTCATCAAGATTGTAACTTGCTTAGCTAAATGAATTGTGGGGTTCAGTCCCTGAGCCCATTATGTGCCTCTGTAACCCTTTCCACAACCGCCCACAAGATGGGTATGGGGTGCATAATGGGGTGGGGTGTCTTGGCCAAACGTGCCACATCAAAACCACAAGTTGACATTGAATGTGAATTAACAATGAGACAAGTAAGATTTATACTAATACATTTATACTAACTCTGTTGAGCGTTGACCATTTATACATCAAATCTGTTGATGTGAGCACTTTAGTTTAGTCTGCCGTTTAAAGAAAAAAAGAGCATATCAATGGTATATCACAGAAAACGAATTTATCATAAACTCATGTATTTGTCTTATCATATTGAACTGCATTCATATTTTTAATATATAACAATATGAATATACAAATTTCTGTAAATCCCCTACCTTGTTGGAATCTGTGGAAATGAATGAGCAAATGTGCTGGCTGAAGGCGCTGAAGGAAACCACATTGGTTTCATTTTGGATACAAATGTCCATGGAAATTCAAAATGGAAACTAATTATATAGTTGAACCTGCAGAGACGAGTTTAAGAATCTGTGTTGAGAGTGATGGACACAGCCTTCACAATTATACTTCAGAGAATGTAAACATCTAAGAGTCATTAGAAATATGTGTAGAATAATAAACCCTACATTGTTTGAGTTAGGGAAAACACCATTTGTGATATATAGATACTATAGCTGTTCCTAAAGATTCACCCTTTTTTGCACCAGCAAGATAACATATAAGATTTTAAGAGTTGACGAATGTTAATATTCTTGTTTGATAAACTGTGAACTTGAGACATAGTTAATAAGAACATATTAACACAACAAAATGTTTTCAAAATCCTTAACACCACTTTCCAGCAACTTATATAATTTATATAAATTATTTTAGAGAATAATACATAAATTATATATTTAAACATGATATAGTGTTTAGTGGAATGTATAAGGAGTCAAATTGTGTTAAAAAGAGCAATTTTTAGAAAATTTGGAAAAATACTTTTTTCTGTTCAAATTATAACTAAATGGATTATAAAGGTTTCACTCAGCCAATATATATCATTCACAATTTATTAATGAATTTTACAAAAAAACACCATAAATTTTATATTTAAACATGTAAAACATTTGGAAGAAAATAATTGTAGAAAAACAATTTATAATTAAACCTTTGTGTTTGGAGTCGTTTTTGAGTAAAAGTTTCTCAAAGGCTCTCCTGCACCATTCTCAATGCAAATCATTCCCACACCTATGGCAAGAGATAGGCGAACGTTGTGTAGATGATTTGTGTTTGCTGGGCTAACAGCCGAAAAGTGGGAACCCAGTTCGGTCGCGACCGTCACTGGATTCGCCAAAAGAATACCAGAGGTAAAGGACCGGCGAGATATCTGGAACAAACTTTCAACTGTATCTTGCAGATTTTCTGCCAGATCTACTGCAGAGGATTATCGGACGTAATGATGGAGATGTAAGATTTCCAACTCTCATGATTAGCTGTACGGATGGTCCTATGGGCCACCGCAATAGCCTTCCGAAACAAAGTAAAAGAATCAGCCGGTTGCCGGCGTCGGTGTTTCTTCCAGGCTGCACGCTTACAGTGGGCAGCCCGATGTTACGATATATCGTATCGTGTTATTTCATCGCATAAAGACACGGTTATTTATTAGTAATACGTTCATTATTACAGGAAGAACGAGGTTAACAACCGTGGAGGTCGTTAACGGTCAGCACGGTATGGCTCATCCGGTGGCGGGAATTTCTGTTAGCCAATCAGAACCACCGGGCGAGGTAACGTGTGCTGGCCGAAGCAGGTGGAGAAAGAGACATCTACTCCCCGCCATTCAGTCAACATGCTGTCGTCACTTTCGGATGTTTGACCAACTGACCCAACTGTTCCAGTATGCTCCACCCTCACCAAAGGAAACGGACGTGAGGACCTAGCAGCATGGTAGACGTCTCTGAGGTCGTGGAAGGCACCGTCATTGATAGTTAGAGGCGTTGAGGTAACACACAGTGTCCGAATAGTGGTCCTAATTACGGACAAGTGGATGATTTATAAGTGGGAAGAACAATCGGACAAGAGACGACCATTTTATGGTCGCAGTCTCTCTCTCTCTCTATATATATATATAACTGTACTTGTGTACAATGCCTTAATATATATACATGTAATATATTGTATATAAGGTGGTTAGAGATATATCCGAATATATCCATGATGAAGTTTTTATACAATCTTATTTTCTTGTCCTTTGTCAGACCTCAGCACAAAGTGTGTCGCACCTGACAATAGGTCCGGCTGAGGCTGACACCTGATCAGATTAATGTACCCCGTTATAGTACATCGAAACATAGGATAAACACTCAGAATAAACCTAAAGTAAATGTGTTGGGTTGTCGACAGTTCGATCCCAACACATATGGGGGCCTGTCCGGGAGTGTTTTGAGCAAGACACACTGTGTACACTTGCAGCACCCGTTGCTAGTCATCTAGGTATCCAGCCAGGTAAAGTTTCATCATGGATCGTGTCCAAGAATTTTTAACAAAAGAGGACCCATTGATTTTGGAGAGCTGTACGAAAGAACAGCTGAAGCAAATCGCTGAACACTATGAAATAGAATTAGTGTCGACTAAAGTGGTCTATATGAGACAGGAACTTGGAAATAAAGTAAGGGCTCGACGCGAAGATGTAGGAGCGGTAGGATTAGATGTGAGTGCAAAGGAAAGTGGGGAACAAGATAATGAGGAAGTATCTTCTAATACGTCACATAGGAGTGGAAGTTTAGAATATGAATTGGAACGTTTGAAACTGGAAGCTCAAATTAAGAGGGAAGAGAGAGAGTTTCAGTTAGAGAAACTGAAATTGGAGCAAGAGAAAGTGCGACTTGAAGGTGAGCAAAAAACGCGTGTAGAATTAGAAAAGGAGAAAACGAAGCAAATGGAAATCGAAGCAAATAAATTTGTGGCTGTTCAGAGGCGAGGGCGAGAGGTACACTCGGAGAGCACACCTATGCCTGCAGCATATGATCACAAGGCACGTGAAAAGGAGGTTCCGCAATTTTGTCCAGAAGAGTCTGAGTCTTTTTTTGAACATTTTGAAAAAGTTGTTACACTAAAGCAGTGGCCAGAGGAGGATTGGACCCAATTGGTGCAAATAAGATTAACTGGGGCAGCGAGAGAGGCCTATACCCAGCTCTCTCTTGAAGATTGTAAAAATTACTGGACTGTGAAAAACAGCTTATTAAGGTAATTTCTACTGACACCTGAAGCTTACCGGAAGCGGTTCAGAGAAATGGTAAAGACACAGAGGAGCACATATGCTGAAACAGCCAGAGATTTGGAACGTAGATTCCAAAGATGGATGGGTTCCGAAAAGGTAGAATCTTTCGAAGACTTGAAACAATTGATGTTAATGGAAAAATTCTTGGAGATGGTGACTCCAGACACCAGGTTTAAGGTTCAAGAAGCAGGAATAAAAACACTCTTGGAAGCAGCGGACAAAGCAGATGTAATTACGGAAGCTTACAGAAGTCTCCAGGAACATAAAGAAAAAGGTCACGCAAAGTTGCATGGTAGTAAAAGACAGTATACGTGGAACAGTGGAGATGGTCGTGGAAATACTGGCAAACCGATAGCCCGACAAAGTCAGGGGTATGTAGAATTTTCTCCGTCGGGAGGTGACGCATTCGAGGGTCAGGCTAGCGCACCCTCGAGTCAGGGAGGAAATACAACGTCTAGAAATCGAGGTATAGGACAATGGAGACGTGGCGAATCCTATTATAATGGACAACGTAGTTCGAGAGGACGAGGATTCTCTTCTCAGGTAATATGGTACACATGTAACAAGCCTGGACACTTAAGTAGAGAGTGTAGGCAAGGCAGGAGAGTGGTGTCCCTCACAGTAAGTAAATACAGTCGCCCGTATACAAGTTTAAAGGAGGAATTGCCCCAGGAGAAGATATTCATTACGAAAGGATATAACTCTTTCATTAGCAAAGGTATGGTGAGTATTGGGGGTCAGCCTGACCAACAAGTCACAATGTTACGTGACACAGGAGCGAATCAGAGCTTAATACTGAAAAGCTTGATTCCTGAGTACAGATCTTGTATAAATGGACAAATAATTAAGGTACGGGGTATAAATTCAGAGATGGATATACCTGTGTGTACAGTAAAGCTAACCTCTGATTACTTTACAGATGAAGTGATGTTAGGAGTGTGCTCGGACATACCCATTCCTGGAGTACATGTCATCTTGGGCAACGATTTGTGCGGTTCAATTGTGTTGCCAGAGGTACTGCGCAGTGATGTACCAAACGGACATCAAAACAATTTGGAAGATGAAAAATGTAATAACATAACGCTCGCCAGTATTCTGGATGATCCCTCGGAAGATGATCAAATAGAAGTATATCCGGCCTGCGTCGTAACCCGAGCGCAGAGTGCTCGACTAAGAGATGTGCCAGAGAGGATGGACGTATCTTCTGCAAAGGAGGAGGAAGAGGTGGATTTTGGACTAAAAGGCTTGTTCGAGGAACGTGCAGCACCAAGTACAGCGAGAGTGGAAGTAAGACCACAATTACCATCCCACATAAAGGTAAGCAAACCAGATTTTATAGCTGCCCAGAAATTAGAATTTGAGAAATATATAAAGGAAGCTAAGGGAGAAAATGCTTGTATCACGTCACCCACTTACTATTACCTGGACGACGGGGTTTTGATGCGAAAATGGCGATCAGACCACGCGCCAGCTGACAAAGACTGGGTTGAAAAGGATCAAGTGATTGTACCTAAAGGTTATAGGAACTCTGTATTGGAAGTTGCCCATGCATTAGAAATGGCGGGACATCTCGGTGTTCATACACTTAGGAAAATACAAGACCATTTTTATTGGCCAGGTATGGCTGCAGACGTAAAAAGGTATTGCAGAACTTGTTTACCCTGTCAGAGAGCGGGAAAACCTGCTCCAGCGCTTCCTAGAGCCCAACTAAAGCCATTTCCAGCGTTTGGGGAACCTTTTGAAAGGATAATAGTGGATTGCGTAGGTCCCCTACCCAGGACAAGAAAAGGGAACGAATACTTATTTACCATGTGCTCAGCGACTCGTTTTCCCGAGGCATTTCCCGTGCGAAAGATAACCTCCAGAATATTGCTTGACAGGTTACAGCAATATTTTTCGTGGGTAGGAATGCCGAAGGTTTTGCAGTCCGATTTAGGCAGTGTTTTTCAATCAAAGCTGTTCCGTAAGACAATGAAGGATTGGGATGTGAAACAGATTAGGTCATCTCCTTATCATCCTCAATCTCAAGGGGCCATCGAACGTTTTCATGGCACTATGAAGAGCCTTTTGCGAATTTATTGTGCTGAGCAAGGGGCACAGTGGGACGAGGCCATCGCCCCAATAATGTTTGCTATCAGGGATTCAGTAGTTGAGTCCTTAGGCATGACACCGTTTCAATTAGTATATGGGCATACGGTGAGAAGTCCGATAGTTATGTTGAAGGATCGGTTAACATCTGAAGGTTCAAGAGATAATCTGGAAACGTATGTTCAAAAGTTTAAATGCAGATTGTTCAGGGCGCGAGAGCTGGCGAAGGAAAATTTGAAAATATCCCAAGCGACCATGGCAAAATATTACAACAAAGGTACCAAAAAGAGAAGTTTTAATGCAGGTGATAAGGTATTGGTCTATCTACCTGTAAAAGGGACGGTAAATGATTCAAAATTTTGTGGACCCTATATGGTCAAGAAGAAACTTGGTGATTTAACGTACGTAATACACATGCCTGACAGACCGAGAAAATCCTAGATATGTCACGTGAACTTAATGAAAAGGTATTGGGATAGAGATGAGGATGGGCAACTAGACACTGCTGTAATGTGCGCAGTTTCCAATGAGTTTACGGAATTAAACCATAAGAGGCTAGAAAGAGCAGATGGAGCCCGAATTTCTAATTCTCAGTGGTTACGAGAGATGAATGCACACTTGACATACTTAGATGATCAAAGGAGGCAGGACATAGAAGAGATTCTCATGAAATACATATCACTATTTTCTGACGTACCGCGACGACACCGCGAAATTACGCACGAGGTAAATGTAGGAGGAGCTCGACCAATAAAGCAACATCCGTATAGAATAAATCCTGAAAAGAGAGAAATTATGCGACGTGAGGTAAAATATCTATTGGATAACGATCTGGCAGAATTGAGCGACAGTGATTGGAGCTCGCCTTGTCTACTGGTGAAAAAGCCAGATGACACACATAGGTTGTGCACGGATTAGAGAAAGGTGAATTCGGTCACTATCGCAGATTCGTACCCAATTCCTCGAATTGAGGATTGTATCGACCAAATAGGACACGCCCAGTTCGTATCTAAAATTGACCTTTTGAAAAGGTACTATCAGATACCCCTCTCAGAGAGTGCCAAGAGAATCTCTGCCTTCGTGACACCTGACGGTCTTTATCAATATAAAGTACTACCATTCGGTATGAAAAATAGTGGAAGTTGTTTCCAGAGAGCCATGAATAAAATCCTACAAGGGATGGTAGTTTGTACAGTTTATATTGATGACATCATAGTGTATTCACACTCGTGGGAAGAACACCTTCATCAACTAAAAGAGTTGTTTGATAAATTGGAAGAGGTAAATTTGACTATTAATCTCCCAAAAAGTGAATTTGGCAAAGCAAAATTGCAATATCTTGGATACATCGTAGGACAAGGGGAGGTTGCCCCTGTCAGACAAAAAGTTGAAGCCATAGATAAGTATCCTGTGCCTAGAGGGAGAAGATATTTACTCAGGTACCTAGGCATGGTGGGGTACTATAGAAAATTCTGCAGAAATTTTGCAACCATTGCAGCACCATTAACAGGACTTTTAGCGAAACATAAGAAGTGGCAGTAGGACGAAGCCTGTCAAGAATCGTTTAATAAAACGAAATCATTGCTAACAGAAGCCCCTGTATTGGTTTCACCCGATTTTCAGAAGCCATTTTCCCTCTTTGTCGATGCAAATGATGTAGGTGCGGGCGCTGTTTTGACTCAGGACCAAAATGGAACTTGTAAACCAGTGTCCTATTTCTCTAGGAAATTTTTACCTAATCAAAGAGCATATAGTACCGTTGAAAAGGAAACCTTAGCCTTAGTGATGGCGCTACAGTATTTTGAGGTATACGTGGGAGCGGGCATAGGACCTGTTACAGTCTTCACGGATCATAACCCCTTCGTGTTTTAAAATAAATTGAAGAATACCAATCAGCGCCTAATCAGGTGGGCTCTAATATTACAAGACTATAACTTAAATATAGTACACATTAAAGGAAAGGAAAACGTAATGGCCGACACATTATCCCGTAGTATGGTATAAAGAAAACAGTAGACAGTGTGAAATAAAACGTTTTAGAAAAGAAAATAGTGAAGTGTTACGGACCCGAGTCCAGCGTCCGAGCACGGACCAGTGACGACCACGCCATCTGTGGGTCAGCTCCCGAAACCCCCTCCAAATGGATGACGCCATCTAGTGAGGACGAGATATACCGGCCACAGGGGCTGGTTTCCCGTCTTGTTCAGCTCGTAACATAGCCGTTGCTGACCTCTGGTGAGGTGACGTTTAGACAGCAACGCCATCTATGGAGTGGATAGGTGGGCGTTTGTGTCTAAACCTGTAAGTGAGGTGCCTAGGGTGTCCCTAGTACTGATGACGTGTCTGATTACAGAGTCGACCTGGGACTGCTGGATTGGACGATGGGCAGTCTACCCAAGGCAGCCATAGTATCTCCACATGTTTGCTGCAGAAGCTGTGAGTCACCCCCCGGATGAACACTGTTGTGTTAGTCTGCTTGTGAGGTGGCAGAACCAGGAATTGTCGTACCCGGGGCTGACTGGTGGAGAAGACTAGCCACTGGGGTGATGTTGAGAGAGAGGAGAGTGATCAGCGGAATCATACGAGGCTCCTGCCTAGGGCTCGCAACCCTAGTATAGGTCGTGGAGTGGCCTACGCAGCAGAGCTGATTGGAACCTGCCAGCTACAGGCTGGATTTGTGGTTGAAGGCCTCCACGACGGTGCACCCAGTGGGACTGTGATTTGGCTGGCCTGTGGCCAGGGTAGACTCGCCTAGGGAATCTAAGGATTCATCGTGAGGCCACAAGGAGAGAACCAGGGCTACTCGTCTTGAGCACCGTGAAACATCCTGAGTCTTCGGGAGAAGAAGAAGTTATTGTACATAAGTGTAGTCATAGTAACCGCGTGTGACTGTTTATATATTTATTTATGGTGGTGGAATAATTATATATTTAATTTAGTGCAGTTTTATCCCTTCCCCTTCAATTTACTTGCGTTACGGAACACACCCCTTGAAAGCCACTACTAACTTGGGGCCGGATACCCAAACTCTACTAACATCAGAGAAGAACTCCAGTTGCGACCCAATAGGGCCGTAACAATGAAGGACGGTAGACATCAGGAAAGTACTTTTGCATCAGCCACACCGTCCAAAGCGGTGTGTTCAGAAAATGTACATATGTATTTTTTGTATATACTTAAAGATAATTTGTTGTTAAAACAGATTTTGTGTGCAGTTGGAGGCAAAGGAGATCCTGTACGCCAAAGATCAGTGGTCAGTAGGTATGGCACCATGTCTACAAAATGATAAGGTATGTCTGATAAGACATGTCATTACTAGAACGAGTTGAATCTTTGTAGGATGGAAGGAAAAGGAATAGTGCTACATTCGGTAGAGAAAATTAGTTTGGATGCTCCGAAATAACACTCTTTTAAGGGGGGAGGAGTGTTACGATATATCGTATCGTGTTATTTCATCGCATAAAGACACGGTTATTTATTAGTAATACGTTCATTATTACAGGAAGAACGAGGTTAACAACCGTGGAGGTCGTTAACGGTCAGCACGGTATGGCTCATCCGGTGGCGGGAATTTCTGTTAGCCAATCAGAACCACCGGGCGAGGTAACGTGTGCTGGCCGGAGCAGGTGGAGAAAGAGACATCTACTCCCCGCCATTCAGTCAACATGCTGTCGTCACTTTCGGATGTTTGACCAACTGACCCAACTGTTCCAGTATGCTCCACCCTCACCAAAGGAAACGGACGTGAGGACCTAGCAGCATGGTAGACGTCTCTGAGGTCGTGGAAGGCACCGTCATTGATAGTTAGAGGCGTTGAGGTAACACACAGTGTCCGAATAGTGGTCCTAATTACGGACAAGTGGATGATTTATAAGTGGGAAGAACAATCGGACAAGAGACGACCATTTTATGGTCGCAGTGTCTCTCTCTCTCTATATATATATATATATATAACTGTACTTGTGTACAATGCCTTAATATATATACATGTAATATATTGTATATAAGGTGGTTAGAGATATATCCGAATATATCCATGATGAAGTTTTTATACAATCTTATTTTCTTGTCCTTTGTCAGACCTCAGCACACAGTGTGTCGCACCTGACAATAGGTCCGGCTGAGGCTGACACCTGATCAGATTAATGTACCCCGTTATAGTACATCGAAACATAGGATAAACACTCAGAATAAACCTAAAGTAAATGTGTTGGGTTGTCGACAGTTCGATCCCAACACCGAGCACAGAACGCATTCCACCAGGGATCGCACTTCCGCGCGCCAGTGCAATGAGAAAGGAGGAGGGACCAACGGAGAGGCAGAGTGGAGAGGTCGGAGAGAGCAGCACGGAGGGTGAATAGGTTTCAGTCAGTCTTGGCAAACTGCCACCTAGGGAAGGAGAGAGGAGGGTGAAAAGAGAAAAAGGTAACAGCGATGGGAAAATGGTCACTGTTATGGAGGTCATCATAAGCCCGCTACGTGAGATCTAAGTAAAGAGACGACAAACTCTCGAGATAAAGACAAGAAAGGGTGCGAGTGTGGGATTCCAGATGAGTGGGTTCACTAGAATTCCGAAGAGACAGGGAAGAAGAGAGCACAAACGGTTCGAGAAGGCGACACCGAGTGTTTGTCAGAGCATCACCCCAGATTGTATGCCGAGAGTTGGAATCACCCTACAGGAGCACAGGCTCTGGTAAGGAATCCAATAGGTACTTAAGATCAGGAAGAGAAAGCGGGACATGTGGGGGGAGATTAATGGAACAGACCGAATGCCATTTACTCACAAAAAAAACGGGCTGCAGAACATTGGATAGGCGACTGAAAAAGTAGGAAGACGAAGGGAATATCAGTACGAATCCAAATAGCAGTAGAATTATGGGCCCCAACAAAAGGAAGGGAGAGATAAAGGAATAACCACGAAAGTGACCTGGACGAGCACCAAGCATCGGCTCCTGGAGACATACAAAAAGCGGTTAAAATTTTGAAATCAGAAGTTGGAGTTCATGGAAATTGGCATAAAATACACGAATATTCCATTGAAGAATAGACATTGTTAAACAAGAGAGAGGACAGCAACAGAGAAAAGTGAAGAAACAAAAGGCAAAGAAGAATACAGCATATTAAAGAAGTTCTGGATCAGAATCAGTGTCAGTGAAATCAGGCTTAGGGGGCATGGGGTAAACTTAGTAAGGACGATGGAGTTAAGGGAGCGGTAGAACAGACCGGAGGCGGACAGACATGGACCAGAGTAGGAGGAGACAAAGGAGAGGGGAGGTCAAGGGCAGCATGGAGGGAGGGAGGGGGGAGAAATAGGGAAGCGCACCTCAGCAAGGGCAGCAACCAAGAGAGAATCAGGGGTTAGAGGAACCTCCATAGCTCGGACAGGGGGCCCGACCACCGAAATGGGAGGGGGATACAATGATAGAGTCGGAAGTGGGGGCCGAGGAAAGAAGCGATGCCTTCTTACCTGCCAGGGACGAGGAAGGAGAGGAGCCAGGCTTACGTTTCTGACTCAGAGACAGGCGTGCCAGCAACTACGTACTGGGCGACAGACTCAATTGTCTCAACAGGAGAAGAAGAACAGGAACGAACAGCATGAAGATTGCTGGGAGGATGGTGAATAACAGTCACACTTATGCATTTGAGGGCACCATGCCCAAATGTCCAGCACTGACTACAAAGCCTGAGAGAGGGAATGTACCCCTGAAGAGAGCATCTGACACCAGCAAGAATGTTATGGTAATTTGTTACCATAATGATAATTGTTATGGTAATTGAGCGGAAGGGTCCTGCCATCAAAAGTGATTTTCACAACATGAAAAGGCTGACGACAACGACCATGAGGGGGTCGGGTGAATGTATCAACCTGAAGGACAGAATTGCCTAGGGCATCTTTGGGGGAGTCAGCACCGAGTACCCCAGAGTTAGATGGGGGGAGGGGTAATGGGTGCAGTTGTCACAATGAGAGAAATAACCGCCCCAGGTGATGAGGTGGTCACCACCGAGGGCCTGGGGCTCAACCCTACCACAGAGGAAGGAGGGGAGTTGAAGGGGTAGTCAGAAGGGTCAAAGGAGTAGCTAGGTCTGGGCCCAAAGTAACGGGACTACAGAGCCCGGTCTTCCAACTCAGTCCGACTCGGGGGCTTAGTTGCTCACCACACGAGCCTGAGAAGTTATAAGGCTTCTATGTGAGCATTTCTATGTGAGCATTCAGTGGCATAGAAACGAGGAGGTAATAATTTATTTTACGAATGAGCCTCCATACCCACCATGGAACCACAATTAGAATATAGGACACCTAACAAGAGACAGTCTGGGTGTCTCCCCTCCCCCCCCCCCTCAGGATTGCATCGTGATTATATGCCCCATAATTACCACCTTAAGAACCGTCAGTCCGTTGAGATCTGGTTCAGCAACAAAAGGAGGATTGATAATAAAAGCA
Organism: Procambarus clarkii; assembly: GCF_020424385.1. Classification (NCBI taxonomy): domain Eukaryota; kingdom Metazoa; phylum Arthropoda; class Malacostraca; order Decapoda; family Cambaridae; genus Procambarus; species Procambarus clarkii. Next base: position 53,529 of record NW_025562917.1, read on the forward strand.
TTCCCTCGTTTGTGACATTGGATACCACAGTTATACGGGTGAGACAGTGTGCCTCCCCAAATACCCGGGTGTCAGAACAGAAGATGTCTGAGAGAATCATCAAGAACGGCAAAAGGTCGGCGGGAAAGATAATGAGACAGGAGAAGAGGGGGGTAGGAAAAACGAGACATAAGGAAGAGAAAATAGAGACCAGCACAATTAGTGAAGACGGCAGCAGGAGCATAAGGCTTCAAAACGACAGAGGACCGTCCCATGGAGCATCACACCCGGCAGCTGCCTACCAAGCCTCCTAACGACGACAACGGGCTGGAAAGGGAGGGGGTATAATTGCAAGTGTGTCCTTGTGGATGCATTATACGTTCCTGTTGATGATATGGTTCAGTGTACCTCGTTTGTTATGGTAAGCTTGGTGCATAATATATTGTGTTGTTGTTATTGCTTTCATGTCTCATGATTGGTGAAAAGTGAGCAGAGAAACTTGTTTGTTTAAAAGCTGTGTCTATGGCGACTGTTAGCAAAGCAATTGCTAATGAGAGCTTGTTTACCCCTTATAATAATAGTTCACCACCAGGGGTGTTATATGGTACAGAGGCTGTATTAATATGGTCATACAAGGTGAAGAGAGTACATATTTCTATAATGTATTAATATGGTCATACAGAGTGAGGGGGGAGTAAGTGTTTCTATACTGTATTAATATGGTCATACAAGGTGAGGGGGAGACATGTTCCTATACTGTATTAATATGGTCATACAAGGTGAGGGGGAGACGTGTTCCTATACCTTTACTATGTGACTTTAATTTAATTAAAATGGAGAAAATCATCTTCCAATACCTTGAAATTAATAATCAAAGTAATTAAATAAATATTTGAACTTTATTGCTTGCCTTTGCTAGTAAAAGCCTTTTATAATAACTTCAAATAAATGCCTGTTTATTGCGTGTATTTATCTTTTGTAAAACTGTGATGGTAGTGAGGAAATATTTCTGTTCTTAACAATCAATAAACAAGTCTTTGTCATATTATTTTGCTCAAACTCGTGTTTTTAATTTTGTAGTTGGAATCTAATGAATGTTTGATGGTAACAAATCATTTGCTTTTATTTGCGTAAGGTATGAATTTGGTCGCTGTAAGTTAGAATGTAGACTTTTTAATTTGCGTTCACTGTATTGAAGTTGGTCTTGCTTTAGCTTGCATATCATTACTAACAACTGAAAAGGATTTTGTGTCGTTTGTCCTCAGTTGTAAAGTTTTTGTAAAGTTGAAGTTACTGTTATGGTCACCAACCTTTAATCAAAATGGTTTCATAATTAAAAAATTTCGAGTGATTCCTACATAGAAATAGTTTTGTTCGTTCTCAGTTAATATGAGTCGAAGCTACTTGTGGCGTCTCTTATTTGGTTCCTTAATCTTAAGAGAGGAGGCTGTACTCAGCCAAACTAATGATTTTAGGTTAAATCGTAGAGAGGAAATAATGTTAGTGATGAATTTGTCATGAAAAGTCGGATTTGTGGGTTGAAAGTGTTATAAATCCCATAACATCCAAGTAATGAGCGAATCTTTGCAAAATCGAAAGAATTCTAGCACATGCAGCATCAGCACCTTCATGTGTGCAACAAAGGACAGACTGTCGCCCATCTCTATATACAATATAGTAACATTCGAAATGTATTTAAAATTGCTCTTTTCTATATATTATTTTACTGTGATTGATTTGCTGCCTCTGTGAGATAACTATCATTACAGCTGTTTTGTAATAAGGTAATTACTTGCTATCATCATAATCAAGATGAGAGTTTTAATGTTTTATTCGGGTGGATTTTCATTGTCTTTCATGTGTCTCATAAAGCACAGTTCAAAATCACTTGCTCAGGTCGAGGCCTCTGACATTAACTTCGTAAATTCGCCGAAGTAAATTGTTTCACATAAGTTACCTAATAACATTACCATGGGGGGTACACTTGCTTCTAATGCATCTTTATGAAGAAAATAATTAATTATAGCAAATATTTCTTAACATTTTGATTTTTCCAAAGTTCTGTTACTACAGCTGTTCCAAGAATGGAAAATAGTCTTGATTGTAGAGAATATGCCATAGTCTTGGATATTGTTGGTACGTCAGAGTTAGTTAAACACAACAGAATTATGTATAATTTTAAGCAATATTAAATACATTGGGAATTTTTTGCATTACGTCCAATATTAACAACTTACCGATCCTTTCATGAGATCATCACTTTCGCTGCTCGATCACACATATTCCGCCATGAAACCAAAATACGGAGTATGAGGCATGACGCAAACGGCGTCAATAATTAAACATTTGGTAAAAATTTCATTTATTGTCCGAATACTATGGGACTTGTTTTAAAATGCGAGCCAACTTCTGGCCATGCTCTGTATACTCCACGGGCATCCTGACCTCGCCCACACCCACGCTGAAGTAAGTAAGTAAGTAATTATCAAAAGAAGGCACCAAACCGGGAAGGCTATGTAGCACCATCAAATACGCAAAATAATCAGAGGGCGCTAAATATCACCAAGGATGCCAATACGAGAACAAAAACGCATAAGGCGAACGATATCAAAAGTATCCGAGTCACCAAGAATTCTATCGAGGGACAGGTGACCGTGAGGGGCGGTCGGAAAGCAAGACACACGCTCGTCCTGGAAGTCAGGACATTCAAGAAGGACATGCACGACCGTAAGAGGGACAATGCAACTAGGACAATAAGGAGCAGGGCGGCGCTCCATCAAGTGTCCATGGGTTAAGCGAGTATGGCCAATACGCAACCTCGCCAGAGCTGTTTCCCACCGCCGGTTACGGTGGAAGGAGGACGGCCACGAGGAAACACAACATTTAAGAGTACGTAGCTTGTTACCAGTAACAGACAACCAAGAAGCCTGCCAACGGGTAAGGACTGAGAATGGATAACCGGGTAAAAGTCGGAATACGGAATGCCTTTACGAGAGATGGGACAGGAGCGGACAGCTTCCTTAGCGGCAGCATCCGCACGCTCATTTAAAGACACGCCAATATGGCTGGGAACCCAACAAAACTCAACCGACTTAAATTTACTGTGAACGAGAAACAGCCAATGCTGGATCTCGACAACTACTGGATGAACTGGATTAAAGCACCCGAGAGCCATGAGGGCACTACGAGAGTCAACAACAACCACAAAGGAAGACTGACAACGAGAAAGCAGGAGACGAAGAGCATAGAGAATAGCATAAAGTTCCGCTGTAAAGATGCTAGTCTCCGGAGGCAAGCGACACATATAAGTGCGATCAGGAAAAACAACAGAGTAGCCAACACCGTCCGCTGACTTAGACCCATCGGTGAAGACAGAAACGGAGCGGGAGTGAGAAGAAAAGTGCTCGAGGAAAAGGCGTTTTAGAACCGTAGGAGGGGTAAAAGCTTTAGTGATACGAGTCAAGGATGTACAAAACCGCGGAAGAGGGACCCTCCACGGGGGCAAAGAAGGAACAACACGAGGAGAAACATCAGAAATACGAACGGAAAGAGAATCCTGTAGGCGAGATAACCGGACAGAAAGAGGGAGGTGGTGAAGAGGAACAGGAACCGCAGGAGGGGTAAAAGTTAAAGCACGACAGAGGCGAGAGGAAGGATGTTGCAAGGACCGCGCAAGATAGCGAAGACAGTAGCGATCACGGCGGTCCTGGAGAGACAGGAAGCCAGTGTCAACATACAAGCTAAGGACGGGAGTCGAACGAAAGGCACCAGAACTGAGGCGCAACCCAGTATGGTGCAAAGCATCAAGACGGCGAAGAGTAGAAGGAGAAGCAGACGAGTAAGCAGGGCAACCATAATCGAGCTTAGACAGGACGAGAGAGGAATGTAAAGCAAGGAGAGTGCGCCTATCTGCCCCCCAAGAAGTATGGGACAAGACCCGAAGGAGGGTAAGGGCCTTAGAGCACTCAACACGGAGGTAAGAGATATGGGGAGACCAAGACAAACGAGTGTCAAGGAATAACCCCAAAAGCTTCGCGGAATCTTTGTATTCAAGGGGATGACCATAAAGTGACAAAGAGGGACGAAGAACAACCCGTTTCCACGTAAAAGTCATGGCACAAGTCTTAGAAGTAGAGAACTTGAAGCCATGACCTGTGGCCCAAGACGACACGGCATCAATTGCAAGTTGAAGCCGGCGTTGAAGGAGAGGCGAATCATCACCCTGACAACAAAGGGTAAGATCATCGACATAGAGAGCGGAGAAGACACCAGAAGGAAGAGAGGAAAGAAGACCATTGAGGGCAACCAGAAAAAGAGTAGTGCTCAGAACACTACCCTGGGGCACACCTTCGTATTGCTGAAAAGAGGGAGAGAGAGCGGTACCAAGGCGCACCCGAAAGGAACGACGAGAGAGGAAGCTGCGGAGAAAAAGAGGGAGATGACCACGAAGGCCAAAAGAATGAAGTTGAGATAGGATATGATAACGCCAAGTGGTGTCGTAAGCCTTTTCTAGGTCAAAAAGGACGGCAACAACGGAGGTCTTCGCAGCAAAAGCAGTACGAATATAGACCTCCAAGTTCACCAGGACATCTGTCGTGCTGCGGCACTTGCGGAAACCAAATTGAGAAGGGGAGAGGAGGTGATGGTGTTCCAGGAACCACATCAGACGAACGTTAACCATACGTTCAAAGAGTTTGCAGACACAACTTGTGAGAGCAATAGGGCGAAAGTCCTTAGGGGAAGTACCCAGAGACCCCGGTTTGCGAACAGGGAGGACAACGGCATCGAGCCAGTCCTCAGGGACTGACGACGACTCCCAGATCCGATTATACAGACTCAGTAAATACTGAGACGTGCTCGGAGGGAGATGGCGAAGCATCTCATAATGAATACCATCGGAGCCCGCCGCCGTAGAACCGCAGAGGGCCAGGGCAGAACGAAGTTCAGAGAGAGAGATGGGATCATTATAGGGAAGCTGAAGATGAGTGCAGAAATCTAAAGGACGAGACTCAAGGACAGGTTTACGAAGAAGGAAAGATTGGGGAAGATGAAGACCAGAGCTAACAGAAGAAAAGTGGGAACCCAGTTCGGAAGCGACCTGCAACGGGTCCGCCACAAGAGTATCATGGAGGTGAAGGACTGGTGAAACATCGGGAACGAACTTACCCGCTATCTTGCGGATACGCTTCCAGATCTGGGCCAGAGGGGTTTCGGACGTAATTGTCGAGACATAAGATGCCCAACATTCACGTTTAGCCGTACGGATGGCCCTACGGGCCACCGCACTCGCTTTCCGAAAGAAAAGAAAAGAATCGGTCGTCTGCCTACGGCGGTGCTTCTTCCAGGCTGCACGCTTACAGCGGACAGCCCGAGCACAGTCCGCATTCCACCAGGGAACGCACTTCCGTGGACCCCGAGAGGAAGAGCGAGGAATAGAGCGGAGGGCAGCGTCGAAGACAGTGTCATGAAAAAGGAGGAGAGCGCGAGAGAGGGGCAGAAGGGAGAGGTCAGAGAGAGTAGCACTGAGGGAAAATAGGGTCCAGTCCGCCTTAGCAAACTGCCACCTAGGGAAAGAGAGGGAAGGGCGAAAAGAGAAAAAGGAAACAAGGATGGGGAAATGATCACTTCCATGGAGGTCATCAAGAACCTGCCACGTGAAATCTAAGTAAAGAGAAGAAGAGCAGAGAGAAAGATCAAGACAAGAAAGGGTGCGAGTTCGAGAGTCCACATGAGTGGGCTCACCAGAATTCAGAAGAGACAGGGAAGAAGAGAGGGGAAACGGCTCAAGGAGGCGACCCCGGGTATTCGTCAGAACGTCACCCCAAAGAGAATGACGACAATTGAAGTCACCCAGCAGGAGCACAGGCCCCGGCAAGGAGTCTAGGAGGTGTTTCAAATCAGGAAGAGAGAGCGGGACACTCGGGGGAGATAAATGGAACAAACTGTGTACCATTTCCCCACAAAGATACGAGCAGCAGAATAATGGAGAGGCGAAGGAAAAAGTAAAGGAACAAAGGGAACATCAGCCCGAATCAAGAGAGCAGAAGAATTAGAAGCCCCAGCAATGGCTGGGGGGGGGAGAGAAAGGAATAGCCACGAAAACGACCAGGACGAGCACCAAGCATTGGCTCCTGGAGACAGACACAAAGGGGCGAAAACCGCGAAACCAGAAGTTGGAGTTCGAGGAAATTGGCGTAATAACCTCGAACGTTCCATTGAAGAATGGACAACGACGAGAAGAGAAAGGACATAAACAGAGAACAAGGAAGAAACACAGGCGAAAGACCAACAGAGCACGTTAAAGAATATCAGGGTCGGGATCAGGGTCAGCAAAGTCAGGGTTAGGGGGCATGGGTAAACTGAGCAAAGACGGAGGGAAGGAAACGGGAGAACAGATCAGAGGGGGGCGGGCAGGGTCCGGAGGAGGAGGAGGAGGAGGAGGAGGAGGAGACAACGGAGAGGAGCAGTCAAGGACAGCAGCAGGAAGAGGGGGAGTAGAAAGAGAGGAGCGCACCCCAGCAAGAGCAGCAACCGAAAGGGAAGCAGGGGCCAAAGAAACCTCCATAGCAGGAACAAGGGGCGCAAGCACTGAAACGGGAGGGGAAGGAGCAACAGAGCCAGAAGGAGGAGCTGAGGAAGAAAGCGAAGCCTTCTTACTCGCCGGGGAAGAGGAAGGAGAGGAGCCAGGCTTACGCTTCTGACTTAAAGAGACCGGTGTCCCAGCAACTACGTACCGGGCAACGGATTCCAGTGTCTCAACAGGAGAAGCCGAACGAGAGCACACACGACGGCCGTTAGGAGAGCGATGGACATCCGCCCGCACCGACAGGCGGTGGGGAGAGCCGATAGATGGAGGAAGAGGATGGGAAGGAGGATCGGAGGGGGACGAGGAAGAAGACACAGAAGACACGACAGACCGGGTAGAAGGAAGGGGAACCCCAGACAGAGGACCAGGAGGAGGATCCTTCGGGAGAGAACCCAAAGGGACAGAGGAGGGGGCAGTGGGCGCATCAGGGTCCAAGGCCCGGAAACGGTTGTGAGTCTGAGGAAGGCGGGAAGGACGAGGAGAGGAAGAGCGCAACACGCGAGCATAAGAGATATTAGCATAAGGCGGGAGCCTGCGAACCTGGCGCCTTGCCTCAGGAAAAGATAAACGCTCCTGGTGCTTCAAGTTGAGGACAGCTGCCTCAAGCTTGTAATGGACACACGCACGGGAGAAGGTAGGATGGGCCTCACTGCAGTTGAGGCAACGAGCCTGGGAAGAAGCGCACTCCGACTTAGTGACCTTCGTCACCACACAAAGGACAGAGAGAGACAGTCCCGGAGCAGCGGAGGGCACCATGCCCAAACCTCCAGCACTTGTTGCAGAGCCGAGGAGAAGGAATGTACTCCTGGACAGAGCACCTGGCACCAGCAAGAATGACAGAGGGTGGAAGGGTCCTACCATCAAAGGTAATCTTCACAACCCGGAGGGGTTGACGGCGACTACCACGAGGGGGACGAGTAAACGTGTCCACCTGGAGAATAGAATGGCCCTGGGCAGCAAGGATATGGCGAATATCGTCGTGGCAGTCGCGCAGGTCCCGAACACCGGTCGCAACATGGGGCGGGAGCAAAAGAGTGCCAACACTGGCATTCAACTGAGCGTTCTTCGAGACCCGAACGGGGGTCTCGCCAAGGCAGGATAAGGCAGCCAAGCGGGAAGCAGCATCCTGAGAAGGAGCAGCAACGACACGTGTACCGAGACGAGTGGGGTTGAAAGTAATGGAGGCATCCACGGAATCAATGAGATGTCGATGGAGGGAGAAATCGTCAGGAGGCGCAGAATCAAGAGGGAGGAGATCAAAATATTTGGCCCACGAAGCGGGACCAAACAAGGCTTGATAGGTAGCAGAACTGGAAGGAATCGAGCGAGGGCGGCCGTGACGAGGACGGCGGTGAGAACCCCCAGAGAGAGAGGGGTTAAAAGGCGCAGTAGTTACAACTAGAGAAGGAGCCGCGCCAGGGGACGAGGTAGTCACCACTGGGGGCTTGGGGCTCGACCCAACCACAGAGGAGGGAGGGGAGCCAGAGGAAGGAGTCAGAGAGGCCAAAGGAGGAGCAAGGTCGGGGCCCAATGCAGCGGAGGCTACAGAGCCCGGTCTTCCAATACGGACCGACTCGGGGGCTTGGTCGCCCACCCCACGAGCCTGAGAAGGTAAACCAGAAGAAGCCGAAGCAGGGGTAATCATCTCGACGAAAGAAAGAATTCACTCACGAATGTGCCCCCACACCCACCATGGAGCCACAATTAGAGGCAGGACACCCAACAAGAAGCTATCGCCGATCTTGTCGGGGCCTCCTAGGGGTGCGTCGCGAGTATACGCCCCACAAACGCCACCTTAAGAAACCGACAGTCCGTCGAGATCGGGTTCAGTGACGAAGTGGGGATTGACAATAAAAGGTTCCCCTCGCTCTCTACGTCGGGTACTGCAGTTCTACGGGTGCATGAGTATGCCTCCTCAAGCACCCGGGCGTCAAAATAGAAGAAGTCCAAGGGAAGAACCAGAACGAGCAAAAGGTCGGTAGGAAACGGCAAGCAGATAGGAGAAGAGGGGGAGAAAAACGAAACAGAAGGAAAAGGAAAAGATGCCCAGCAGAATTGGAGAGGACGGCAGCAGGAGCACAAGGCTAGAAAAGGACAGAGGACTGTCCCAAGGAGCATCACACTCCGGCAGCCGCCCACTAAGCCCCCACACGGCGACAACGAGCTGAGCGGGGAGGGGGACCCACGCTGAAGGCTCACTGTTCTTGTGCCCTCGCACTTGACAGCCGAAACCGCCCGTCAAATCCAAAAATTGTCCTGTCCTGGTTATTTTATCTCAGGTATTTGTTGTTACTGGCTTTATATACACTGCAAATTGACTTCCAGAAGGATACTGATCATGAACAGAGCCACGCGATGACGAAAACTGTGAAGTAAACATAATGAGGGAAAAGTTATTGTGAGCATTTTATTTCAAACAATTTGATACCTAGTTGAACGACGTAGCACGAAAATTGAGGTCAGAAAGCTGAAAAGAGTATAAACATTTGTGGGCTGTGAGTTAGCGCGCACCGCTCGGCCCACCTTGAGGGGCGCTGTGGGTCCCCTGCTGGGGCAGCAAAAGTGTTATATTAAATTAATTAACAACTTACCGATCTTTTCATATGGTCATCAACAACGATATCTCTCGCCATAGTAACAAGTGTACCCCAGAGTAGTGTGACTGTGCCACCTTGGTGTAATATTTACATTATTGAGTTTCTTATAGAAACAGAAGTTGTAAGGAGGATTTTTCTTTGCCGATGACTAACATTGAGTTTTACACGAAACATGACAGGAAATAAAAATATTATTAAATTAAAGACCTTTAAATCTTTTAAATCTTGAGGACGGCATTATAAAATAGTGTTGCCACAATCTCAATGAATCATCTAACATATTGACCTGATATGACGCGAGAAAACAACACTGTTGAAGCTCATGTTCCACGAAATTAGATTTTTGTGCGAATGTTCACGCAGGGCCAAGATCTCAAAATGTGTATAACTGATTACGAATATGAATTAATTCAGTCATTGAGTATTTTATATACTCAATTTATATACTGAAAATACTCATATTTTACACTCCTCAGTATTTTTCAAATCCTGTTCAGTATTTTACCTAAGGTTTTGTATACTAATACTTAGGCCTGAGGAAAGATACTAAATTTAGTTGGAAAATTCAGCGCAATATTTTCCCCAGAACATGTATAGGAACGTATAGTACTAATACATGTTCTTCCCTGGATGTATAAGAATGGTAGTTCTCATACATGTTCTCCCCTGGATGTATAAGAACGTATAGTTCTCATACATGTTTTCCCCTGGATGTATAAGAACGGTAGTTCTCATACATGTTTTCCCCTGGATGTATAAGAACGGTAGTTCTCATACATGTTTTCCCCTGGATGTATAAGAACGATAGTTCTCATACATTTCCTCCCCTGGATGCATAAGATCGGTAGTTCTCATTCATTTTCTCCCCTGGATGTAGAAGAACGGTAGTTCTCATACATTTTCTCCCGTGGATGCATAAGATCGGTAGTTCTTATGCATGTTCTCCCCTGATTGTATAAGAACTACCGTTCTAAAAAAAAAAAAGAGAAACTAGGCAGTCCCCGTGGTGTAGTAGTTAAGACGCTCGCCTGGCGTTTCACGAGCACTTTGTCCTGGGTTCGTAACCTGGCCGGGAAGAATTTAACTTGACGTCAATCCTTAGTTGTAGCCTCTGTTTAACAGTAAAATGTGTACCTGGTTGTTAAACGATTTTTCGTGGGGTAGTATTCCAGGGAACATAGGATTAAGGACATGCCCGAAACACTACTCGTACTAGCGGCTGTACATGAATGTAAGAACTCTTGTGTATATTGTGACGATAATCTCTTTCAAGAGAGATTAAGCCTGCTCTTCTCTACATCAAGTTACGTATATTATACAAGAATAAGATGCTACCTTCAAGATACATCTACTAGTAGTACAAAACGTTTTGACCAGGAGGCAAACGTACCCAAGACTCACCCCCTACTCCACTCTCCCTCCATGCCGGCTCCGTTATCAACTAGCAAACTACCATTCCCAGCTTGCCTGCTCCTGATTGGTGACTCAACGACTGCACCTCTGCACCTCAGCGCCCTCTACAAGTCGATGTCTGGGCTTGAACCAGCCATTACAGTCAGAATATCCTTGTGCTCTCAAGCCGTGAACAACTAACTGATATACGCTGTCTATCAGCTGGATGTTTCTCAGCTAGCGCTAATATTCTCAGCACCTGATTCTTTTTCACCTTTAACTTTGGATTATTGTAGAGTAACTTCATCCCTATTCATCATTTATGTTATATGTTTTTGACTTGTTTGTTTGCACTGTACATAGCCAAGGGATTGTCTTTGTTTATAATTTGTTTTCTATATTAATTAAAGTTTCATTGTTCATACTATGTGTTTTGCGTGTCTTCCCTTACTTTACCACAGATAAACAGCCAAGCAGTCTATCTTTTTTTTGTAAGCGTGACTAGGCATTGACACCTGCCATTAGGAGGACTGCCGAACATCTACACTTTCCCGTCACAATATAAATCTATATAAATAAAAATGTAAATGTTCGTTTGCTCAAAACCGCTGGTCTCCGAAAGTTATTCACCGATTTCTTTGAAATTTTGACACAACGTTCCATTGGCATCCTAGAGGGTTTTTATATACATACTATATAGATGTCACGTCTGTGATGGGAGAAAACATGCTTCTTTGAAAAAGTGTTTTTTTTTTTCGTGTGAGGGAAATCTTCGAAAACTCTTTACCGATTGCTTTGAAATTTTGACACAATGTTGCATTCGAATAGGTGCGTGTTTTTATAAACCTACTAAATACATGCCTCACCTGTGACAGGAAAAAACATGTTTTTTAAAAAAAAAAAAAAACAGCGCCATCTGTTGGACGTAAGAGCAACACACACACACTATTATCAGAAAGTTCTTCACCGATTGCTTTAAAATTTTGACATAACATAACATTAGAATACGCGTGGGTTTTTATACCTACTATATAGATGCCACATCTGTGACCGGTAAAAACATGATTTTTTTGAAAAAAAAAATGCACCATCTGTTGCCAAAATAGGAATAAATACTATACTAAATATGTTACGATTCCATTTCACTGTTTCCAATTGAATTGATACATAGAATTTTCTTTGATTTCCATTTATTTTCATTTTGATTTAATTATTTTTGTTGACATTGCATTGGAATTGAGCTGTGTTGTTTACCATACCGTTCATTTCATGAGTATAAGTTTAGATGTCACACCTGTGACAGGTAAAAACATGCTTTGTTTTAAAAAAACAGTGCCATCTGTTGCATGTAGGCGCAACACACACTATACTGTATATGTTACGATTTCATTTCAATGTTTCAGATTGCATTGATAAATTGAATTTTCATAGATTTTGATTTATTTTAATTTACATTGAATTATTTTGTGTGACATTGTGTTGGAATTGCGCTGTGTTGTTTACCATACCGTTCATTTCGTGAGAATAAGTATAGATGCCACACCTGTGACACGTAAAAATTTTCTTTTTTAAGAAACAATGCCATCTGTTGCACATAAGAACCACACACACTATACTAAATAAGTTACGATTCCAGTTCAATGTTTTCGAATGCATTGACAAATTAAATTCTCATACATTTCGATTTATTTTCATTTTGATTTAGATATTTTGTGTGACATTGCATTGAAACTGAGCTATATTGTTTACCATTCCTTCCATTTCGTGAGTATAAGTATAGATGCCACACCTGTGACAGGTAAAAACATTATTTAAAAAAAAAACAGTGCCATCTGTTGCACATAAGAGCAACACATGCTTAACTAAATATGTTTTGATTCTGTTTCAATGCTTCCTATTGCATTGATAAATTGAATTTTCATAGATTTCGTTTTATTTTCATTTTAATTTCATTATTTTGTTTGACATTGCATAGGAATTGTGCTGTATTGTTTACCATACTGTTCATTTCGTGAGTATAGTTTATTTTTTCATTTTTTTCATTTCTTTTTTAAGTGTTTTTCTTTTATTTAAGTGATGGGAACATCAGATCATTTGATGTTCCGAATTTTCTGAGAGGAACATCAGATCATTTGAGAATGTATCGGACGAGGGAGTGGGGAATGGTGGGGAGGTCGTGGGGACGGTAGTGGGGGATGGTGGTGAGGACGAGGGGACAGGAGGAGTGGGCAATAGTGGCGAGGACGAGAGGACGGGGGATGGCGGGGACGAGGGAATGGGGAGAATGGAGAATGGATGGGAGGACAAGGGGAAAGGGGAGGGGGAAATGGTAAGGAAGACAAGGGGGCAGGGATTGGGGGAAATGGCAATGAGGACGAGGGGATGGGGGAGTGGGAGATGGGGTGGACGAGGGGACGGTGAAGTGGTGAATGGTGGGGAGAACGATGGAGTGGGGGATCGTGGGGAGGACAAGGGAACAGGGGAGGTTATCTTATCTTCTTGAGGTTATCTTGAGATGATTTCGGGGCTTTTTAGTGTCCCCGCGGCCCGGTCCTCGACCAGGCCTCCAGCCCCAGGAAGCAGCCCGTGACAGCTGACTAAAACCCAGGTACCTATTTTACTGCTAGGTAACAGGGGCATAGGGTGAAAGAAACTCTGCCCATTGTTTCTCGCCGGCGCCCGGGATCGAACCCGGGACCACAGGATCACAAGTCCAGTGTGCTGTCCGCTCGGCCGACCGGCTCCAATGGGAGGGGGAATAGTGGGGAGATCGAGGGGCTGGTTGAGTGGGGGCTGGTGGGAAGGACAAAGTGACAGGGGATGGGGGGAATGGTTTCAAAGACGAGGGGACGGGGGGAGAGGGAAATAGTGAGTAGGACTGGGATACAGGGGAAGGTTGCTGTGGCTCAGCAACACACATGCGTTGTTGAGCCACAGCAATGCGTGGCCGGATACAGCATAAATAAAATAATGTATTAAATTTGAATGTTATAATAATAATGATAATTAACAGAAGCATTAGTGCTAGTGTTAATAGTAGTATTGATGATATTGATGTTAACTTAACATTTGTTACAGTAATCTGTATTGTCCTTGACTTTAGTGTTATACTTGCAGAAATATCGTAAAATTATATATAAAATTTTCCATTAAAAAAATCAGCAATCCACAGAAAATGAACAACTGAAACTGTCAAACTAAAAAGTTGCACAAAAAAAAGTTATCGTCGTCAGCTTTGTTTTAAAAGTGAAATCATGATACAGAGATGTTAAAGTTAAGAGGTGGAGGGCCAGGAAGGTGATACAGAAGTGTTAAAGTCAACAGGAGGAAAGCCAGGAAGGTGCTACAGACCTGTTAAAGTTAACAGGAAGAAAGCCAGGAAGGTGCTTCAGAAGTGAAAAAATGCAAAATGAAGCACTCAGAATTATACTTGGCTGTCCTATAACCACCAAAGTTCTCAACATGCGGAAAGAATTAAATATACTTAGCATTAGAGATAGAATATTTGAAATTAATCTTATGATGGGACTAAAGCTGCTGCGTGATAACAAAAACAACATTGTGTCAGTTGCACTGTTAGAACACATACGAAATGGAACTAGCGAGTCTAAATGGATTCAAAGAACTGCCACTCATATTAAAATGATGGGACTGCACGATGTATATACAGATGAAAGAGTACAGCACTTCCTTCCACCCTGGCAGATAGTACCTTTTGACATCCTGACCCCTGCATACTCCACCAAGAAACTAATCACAAGCAACCCTCATGCTCAGCTTGCTGCTAAATTAAGCACCATAGAACACATTCACAATATACAAGCTGAAAACAACATTGCACAGACCATATACACTGACGGATCACTCAATACAGCTACAGGAAGGGCAGGAAGTGCTGTTATTGCTCATCAGCCCGATGGCAGCACAATTCAAAGAAATATCCGAATTAGTAACTGGGCGTCCACAATGCAAGCCGAGTTGGTAGCGATACAGGTAGCACTCGAAATTATTGACAACACTAAAGTAGACAGCTTAATTATTTCTGACTCCCTATCCTCACTACGAGCAATAAACAGTTTGCAATCAAGTAATAACGTGCTTGTCTTGGAAGCTAGACGTAGATATATAAAAATACTTAGCAAGAGGGTAAATATAAAAATGTTGTGGATTCCTTCTCACATTGGCCTGCAGGAACATGACAAAGTTGACGCCCTTGCTAAGGCTGCAGTAAATAAAGACAGTATTGAACGGAATCTTGAGTTATCAAATAGGTCCCTTAAAAGTGTCATTAGACGAGAACTCCTGGATGGATTTGAAGAAAGTAGAACAGTGCAAACTGGAACTAGCAGGTCCATTGTTCATCACAATGAAATATGTGAAGTAAAACATGTGTATGGGGCAAGTAACAAAGTCAGTAGAATAACAGATGTTGCCACAGCTCGTATAAGACTTGGCTACAAGTATCTCTGGCAGTTCGGCTTGTATAGGGATCTAGATGAAGTAAAGTGTAAATTGTGTGGACATAGGCAGGGACACACACTTGAACACTATACCTTGGATTGTTGTAAAATTGAGCCTTTTAGAGATAAATCTAAGCTCACTCTGTATGATATGGCAACCTATCTTATTACCATGGATAAATTACCTGAAATCCTTGCACTGTACCCACATTTTGCTTCCAGTAGATGAACGACATGTAAGATTCAGAAACAAGTAGTGTATTGTGAGGACTAATAATAAACAGAAGCTCCCCTATGACTTTGTAATATCCCCATTGGCTAAACTATTATGTATTAACGACAAGACCTACCATTAATGTATGATGACTTACTGTAAATATGTAGCTCTTGTAATAGCACTTTCTCTGTAACTAGCTGACATTGTATCTATAAGGTGTGAAGGATTGAAGAAATTATTTATGTAATAATCTAAGATGAGGTCTGATAAAGACCTTTTGTGCCCTCTGTAATGCTTTTGCGCTACCGCTCACAGGATGAGTATGGGGTGCACAATAAACTAGCCGCCTTCGGCGGCAACAATCAAACAAGTGTTAAAGTTAACAGGCGGAAAGCCAGGAAGGTGCTACAGAAGTGTTAAAGTCAACAGGCGGAGGGCCAGGAAGGTGATACACAATATGATGAGCTAAAAACGTAGTGAGATACAGGCCACAACACGTAGAAACTTGAATATAACTATGAGCACTGAAATATGATATAGCAACTGACAGTGAGGGTAGTAAGTCACCATGATAAGAGCTGACATGATGGAAGGATTTGTTACGTCCAGGAAAACATCTTATCATTTGTAAGAGAATGGTGTCTCAAGATTGTTCCACAGCTGACTTGAATGGCTCATTGCAGTGCACAGTGCTCTGATCTTCGTGCACAAGCCCTATCTCTGTTAACCCTGGATAGTGAACTGGCATGTTGGGTATCTACAGAATGCTCACTTAACCAGGAACACGTTTATAATAAGGAGGCCGCCGTATGTCCAGGCAGGAAGTAGATACAGGGAAGTTAAGTATACTTGCCACAAAGGATCAGTGGATTCTCCATCACGCCAGCCTCAACTGGCACAATGGAGAATAACAGCTGTGACGTGGTCGTGACGTGTTCATGACGTCACCTCTGCTACTGATCAGGGAACGGTCAATATGATTGGTTCCCGCTCATTTGCTGCAATGCTATTGGTCACATTGTAATGCTTTGTGTTGTGTCTCAACGAGATGCCCTGAGCCTCAGGCAAGAGCATTCACATGAGGAAGCCCTTGCATAAAAGATGTGTCCTGTTCTGTCTATCGGCCAATAGACAGAAGAACACCATCTATTCCTCACCGTCAAGTTTAACTCAGCGTCTTTTCGATATACCAACACTCGCCCTGAATCGCGACTGTGACTATATTGTTTAGAAGCCTATAGTGACAAAATCACCAGAGCGAAACAGACTGGTATCAGGTAACCCCTGGTGATAAAGATCGTTGTGAGTGACCTGGAGTGAACTAAGGCAGTGCCGCCGCCTAAGTAACCTGTGTGTGACTTTACCACAAGTGTACCCCATGGTACCATATAATCAGCCGCCACTCTGTCCCGAGCGTGTAGCCCGCCAGCCGCCGCCCTCACTGTACCACGTGACGTCACCACCTTACTCACCGCCAGTGTCATAAGTGTGTGTGCGTGTGTCTGTTGACATACAGCAAGCCCTCCTGCGATTACCCCTGTGTCAAGTACGCTCTGTGGGAAAAGCTGTCGTCAAAATGGTCTCACTTCAGAACGAGGAAACCAGCTATCAGGCCACCTACGAGTTCTTGCATATATGTGCCTGAGGGAGTTAGTGAATAAGAGAGGTGCCCTACCTGTAAGTACAAGATCTTGTCATTGTTTTATTGTGTCTGTCTACGTTGATCTGAGGGATCAACCACAGTTCTCACTATCTCATACCAGACACAGGTTAAAGGTGAAGACACCCGACGGTGTATGCATGTTTATCTGTATGGTATCACGGCATTACACTCGTCTGTGAATGTGAGCTTCACATACACCACACATTTAGTATTGTGTGATATTATTATTGTGCATGTTATTGCCTGTCCCATTGACAGTGCCATTGTGTTTATTGCATATCATCATTACCCGAGTATCCAGTTGGAACTCTTGTGATCCCTTTGCATACCGGCAGTTAGGTTGCCGTGTTAATGATTGGCTGTCAACTGTGTTAAGTTAGGTGTTTCGCCACGAGTGGATCCGAGTCCATTAGCTAGACGTCAAGAGTCTCGCTAATGCAACCATACCTATTCTGACACCAATCTAAAGTAAATCAAGCACCCTTCATATAGTGGTTAAGTTAGTAAATAAACTTATGTTAAGCTTTATGAGGTGTTTCCGTTCAACCACTTCTGAATACTGCCAACAAATTACTCAAGCCTTCAGCTCTAGGTGTCTTCAACACCGAGTTGCCTAATTCACTAAACTATAAATGTGATGAGGACCCTGGGAGTCCCTTAAAGTGTTAAATCATTGAGAAGATTCCAACGATCAACGTGGAGCAGGACCAGGTGAGGCTAGTCTGAGAAGAGACCCTCAAGGACTCTAACTCTACCTTGCTCCCAGGCCCTGTACGGTTGCTCTCGTATTTTCTCTGCTAATTCCAACAGCTTCGTGAAGCGTCTGCCACATGTACATTGGCGACGTACGCATTGCAGTCGGGAAAGCAAAAAGTAAACCCCACATCATTTGTGCTAGTTGGTTATTTGACATTCTTTAGCAAACTTTATGACCTCTTCTCTCTACAGGAACTAGTGAGCCAGGGAGAGGGTTTAGGATGAAGGTGAATGCGAAGAGGCTGTTGGATGGAGGGGTGGGAGTGTCCGTCCAGGGGATAGATGAGGGGACTGTGTGGAGGATGGGGGGAGTTTGCGACGAGAGTTGGGGATGTGAGGAGTGTACAGGGATGGTGGGGGATGGGAAGAGTGTGCAGGGATGGGAGGAGAGTGCAGGGATGAGGGAGATGGGAGGAGTGTGCAGGGATGGTTGGGGATGGGAGGAGTGTGCAGGGATGGGAGGAGTGTGCTGGGATGGTGAGGGATGGGAGGGGTGTGCTGGGATGATGAGGGATGCGAGGAGTATGCAGGGATGGTGGGGGATGGAAGGAGTGTGCCAGGATGGAGTGTGAGTATTTTGAAAAGGAGGATATTGATAGATGGTGAAGCGTGGGACGTTTTGGGTATTTCAAGGTAGGGGGGGGGGTGGAGGGAAGAGAATAGGCAAGACACACACATACAAAAACAAGAGGAAAATGAGAGAAACAGGATTAAAACTCACGCTATGTTTCCGTTGATAATTTGTATCCAAAACTGCCTCCAATTAATTTCATCCAGGCGATTATAGGCACCGTCGTAGACACTCTTAATGATAAATAAATATAATTAGTGCCATGGAGAGTCCACCAGATGTACAAACTTGTCTCTTAGAACTAAAGGAAATTGATATATTCTTAACATCAAATGCAAATAGACGTAATACTTAATTACTTGAAGTTAACAAGAGAACTAATAACTGTATATGAAGACTTAATACCAAACATTAAATATAAAAGCAATGATAGGTAGAATTTACTTTTTCCTTTTTTGTTTTTCATGAGTTTTATTATACTATTTTAAATGAGCGCTTCAAAACAGCAACAATACAATGCTCATTTGTACACACACACACACACACACACACATACACACACACACACACATACATATGAATACTAAATACACCCACATACACAGACTAGTGTATAAGGACATACAACCCACCCTCACCATCTCTTCCCACCACTTTCTCTTCCTCGACAACCTTTGCATCTCTGCATGTGGAAAGGAATTAAGAAATGTGTATGTTTATAACTGAGAATGTTCAGTGATATATTGATAGCGATGTGTACTCACCTAGTTGTCTTTGCGGGGGTTGAGCTCTGGCTCTTTGGTCCCGCCTCTCAACTGTCAATCAACAGGTGTACAGATTCCTGAGCCTATTGGGCTCTATTATATCTACACTTGAAACTGTGTATGGAGTCAGCCTCCACCACATCACTTCCTAATGCATTCCATTTGTTAACCACTCTAACACTAAAAAAGTTCTTTCTAATATCTCTGTGGCTCATTTGAGCGCTCAGTTTCCACCTGTGTCCCCTTGTGCGTGTGCCCCTTGTGTTAAATAGCCTGTCTTTATCTACCCTATCAATTCCCCTCAGAATCTTGAATGTGGTGATCATGTCCCCCCTAACTCTTCTGTCTTCCAGCGAAGTGAGGTTTAATTCCTGTAGTCTCTCCTCGTAGCTCATACCTCTCAGCTCGGGTACTAGTCTGGTGGCAAACCTTTGAACCTTTTCCAGTTTAGCCTTATCCTTGACTAGATATGAACTCCATGCTGGGGCTGCATACTCCAGGATTGGCCTGACATATGTGGTATACAAAGTTCTGAATGATTCTTTACACAAGTTTCTGAATGCCGTTCGTATGTTGGCCAGTCTGGCATATGCCGCTGATGTTATCCTCTTGAAAAGGGCTGCAAGAGACAGGTCTGGCGTGATATCAACTCCCAAGTCAATTTCTTTCTCAGACTCCTGAAGAATTTCCTCTCCCAGATGATACCTTATATCTATTGGCCTCCTGTTCCCTACACCTATCTTCATTACATTACATTTGGTTGGGTTAAACTCTAACAACCATTTGTTCGACCATTCCTTCAGTTTGTCTAGGTCTTCTTGAAGCCTCAAACAGTTCTCTTCTGTCTTAATTCTTCTCATAATTTTGGCATCGTCCGCAAACATTGAGAGAAATGAATCTATACCCTACGGGAGATCATTTACATATATCAGAAACAAGATAGGACCGAGTACAGAGCCCTGTGGGACTCCACTGGTGACGCCAATCGGAGGTCTCACCCCTCACTATAACTCTCTGCTTCCTATTGCTTAGGTACTCCCTTATCCACTGGATCACCTTACCAGCTACACCTGCCTGTCTCTCCAGCTTATGTACCAGCCTCTAATGCGGTACAGTGTCAAAGGCTTTCCGACAATCCAAGAAAATGCAATCCGCCCAGCCCTCTCTTTCTTGCTTAATGTTTGTCACCTGGTCGTAGAATTCTATTAAGCCAGTCAGGCAAGATTTACCCTCCCTGAACCCATGTAGGCGATTTGTCACGAAGTCCCTTCTCTCCAGATGTGCTACCAGGTTTTTTCTCACGATCTTCTCCATCACCTTGCAAGGTATACAAGTCAAGGACACTGGCCTGTAGTTCAGTGCCTCTTGCCTGTCGCCCTTTTTGTATATTGGGACCACATTCGCCGTCTTCCATATTTCTGGTACGTCTCCCGTCTCCAGTGACCTACTATACGCTATGGAGAGTGGCAAGCAAAGTGCCTCTGCACACTTTTTTCAGTACCCATGGCGAGATCCCATCTGGACCAACGGCCTTTCTAATATCCAGATCCAGCAGATGTCTCTTGACCTCCTCTCTCGTAATTTCGAACTCTTCCAAGGCCGCCTGGTTTACTTCCCTTTCTCCTAGCACAGTGACCTCACCTTGTTCTGTTGTGAAGACCTCTTGGAACCTCTTGTTGAGTTCATCACACACCTCTTTGTCATTCTCTGTATACCTGTCCTCGCCTGTTCTAAGTTTCACTACCTGTTATTTCACTGTTGTTTTCCTTCTGATGTGACTGTGGAGTAGCTTTGGCGAAGTCTTGGCTTTGTTTGCTATATCATTTTCATAACTTTTCTCTGCTTCTCTTCTCACCCTTACATACTCATTCCTGGTTCTCTGGTATCTCTCTCTGCTTTCTGGTGTTCTGTTATTCCGGAGTTCCTCCACGCTCTTTGTTCAGTTTCTTTGCTTCCATACATGCCCTATTATACCATGGATTCTTCTTTTGCTTCTCGGATTTTTCCTTTTGGGCCGGGATGTATCTGCTTACTGCCTCCTGACACTTTTGGGTGACATAGTCCATCATATCTTGTACAGACTTAGCTCTGAGGTCTGCGTCCCAAGGTTTTTCCCTTAGGAAGCTTCTCATCTCTTAATTTCCCTTTCGGGATGCCAGCCTTTTGTTTCCTAGTTCTTTTTTTTTGGGGGGGAGGGGGATAATTCTTAGCTCTACCAGGTACTCAAAGTTCAATACACTGTGATCACTCATTCCCAAGGGTGCTTCCATCTTGACTTCCCTTATATCCCACTCATTTAGGGTAAATATCAGATCAAACATTGCTGGTTCATCTTCTCCTCTCGTTCTTGTTGGATCCTTGATGTGCTGGCTTAGAAAGTTTCTTGTTGCCACGTCCAGCAGCTTAGCTCTCCATGTTTCTGGTCCTCCATGCGGGTCTCTGTTCTCCCAAACTATCTTCCCATGGTTGAAATCTCCCATGATTAGTAGTCCAGATCAATTCCTGCTAGCAACAGAAGCTGCTCTCTTTATTATTTTAATGGTGGCCATATTGTTTCTATCATATTCCTGTCTGGGTCTTCTGTCATTTGGTGGTGGATTATATATGACTACGACTATAATTTTTTGCCCTCCAGTTGCTATTGTTCATATTATGTAGTCACTGAAACCTTCACATCCCTGAACAACCAACTCCTCAAAATCCCAGCCTTTTCTTACCAGCAGGGCTACACCACCACCACCTTTTCCTTCTCTCTCTTTCCTCATAACATAATAGTCCTGTGGGAACACTGCATTTGTTATTGTTTTCGTCAGCTTTGTTTCTGCGAGAACTATTATGTCTGGGTTTTCCTCTAGTACCCATTCTCCAAGTTCATTTGCTTTATTTGTAATTCCATCTATGTTAGTGTACATTGCCTTGAGGCTCACTTTCTTGTGTCCCTTCTCAAATCTCCTCCTTGGTGAGTGTTCTGCTGGTGGGGGAATCTGTGCCATGGGTGTGAGGATTTGTGAGGTGGAGCCGGTCAGCCGAGCGTGGAGCCGGTCGGCCGAGCGGACAGCACGCCGGATTTGTGATCCTGTGGTCCTGGGTTCGATCCCAGGCGCCGGCGAGAAACAATGGGCAGAGTTTCTTTCACCCTATGCCCCTATTACCTAGCAGTAAAATAGGTACCTGGGTGTTAATCAGCTGTCACAGGCTGCTTCCTGGGGGTGGAGGCCTGGTCAAGGACCGGGCCGCGGGGACACTAAAAAGCCCAAAAATCATCTCAAGATAACCTCAAGAAAACCTCAAGATGGATACCAGGGTTGCAGAGGATACTGGGATGAGGGGTGGGGGGTCAATTGAAGTGGGAGGGACAGGGAGGGTATGGGGTGAAAGGGGCGGGAGGACAGGAAGGAAAGGGGGGGTTTTCTTTGCAGAGGAGGGTGGTGGGGTTGCCCTCCCCACTGGTGTTACTGGGTAGCTGGTTGTGGGTTCCCCCCTCACCTATGGGGGTGATGAGTTGGGAGCTGTGCTTTCCTGGTTTTCCCCTCTTGCCCTGCACTTCTTCCTTGCTTCTGCCACCATGGCCCCTCTCCTCCCTCGTCATGTCCCTCTAGAGGAATACTTTTTTGAATTCTCCCACATGTTGCAGGTGGCTTTACTTTGTTAGAATCGTGTCCTTTGTGTTCTCGTTTGCAAACACTATCTTTAACACACGGTCTCGGTCTTTTTTGTACCAGCCTAACCTGAAAACCTTCTCAATGCTATGCTCAGCCTCTTCCATGTCTAGTGCCTTCAGTATTTCATTCACTGCCGCTTTGTCCTTATCATTCTCGACCCCATACCCATCTTGTGGGTGGTAATGGACCCCATACCCATCTTGTGGGTGATAGTGGACCCCAAACCCATCTTGTGGGTGGTAGTGGACCCCATACCCATCTTGTGGGTGGTAGTGGACCCCATACCCATCTTGTGGGTGGTAGTGGACCCCATACCCATCCTGTGGACGGTAGTGGATCATATACCCATCCTGTGAGGGGGTAGTGGACCCCAGTGGTTGTTTTGCAAGTAGCCCTTTTCACCAGTTTCAGTACTTCGTTATATAATTTTCAGAGAGAAAGCGACAGGATGTTTGGAGAGGAAAGGAAAAGAGAGATGTATGATGGGCGGGAGGAGACAGGGGGAGATAGGAGAAGGGGGGAGACAGGTGGTGAGGAGGAGACAGGTGGAAAGGGGGGAGATGTGTGAGGGGGGAATGTTTGTGGAAGATGGAGAAGTGGTATTTAGGAAGGTAAGTTAGAGAGGGGGGGAACAATTAAGGCGCATCATTGAAAAGCAAATGAGCAGCATTGCAGTAGCAGGAGCCACGTACATCTTCAGCTTGCGTTGTTGAGACATTGTCAATTAAGCGATGTCCAATAACAGTATCTTCGGTATTAAAGCGACACCTTTAAAAATACTGGAAATATTGAAAGATATTAATCCAACAAGCTTGTTGAGCTTGAAGCAGCAGCTTCAAGCTCAACAAGTGCAAAATATAAAATAGAGAACAGGCGATTGTTTTTCACTTATAGTGTAATAAACCCCCATGGGCCTACCCACCCGCTGAAGCCGTAAATGCCAAGACATTACTTCCGTTTAAAATTAAGCCGGAAAAATCCTCAGGTATGTTGAGGATGGGGAGGCCTTTGATCAACCGCCGACTTCCTGCCCCGTCGAGGCCATCAGAGATGGTCGCTCTCGGGCAAATTCATGTAAAACACGTATGTGTGTGTATTAAATATTTTGATTTATAATTTGCAGGATTTAGCTATTAACTCTTGGACCCCACCTTTCTAAGCGTCGGTTGTCTGATGTACCGACTCTCGGCCTCTTTTTCTCCATCATATCTAAACAACATATATTTTTATCTAATACACACACACAGCCCCAGGATGCAACCTGTAGCAGGTTTCTAACTTCCAGGTTCCTATTTACTGCAAGGTGAATAGGAGCATTAGTGTGTGTATGTTTGTGTGTGTGTGTACTCACCTATTTGTACTCACCTATTTGTGCTTGCGGGGGTTGAGCTTTGGCTCTTTGGTCCCGCCTCTCAACTGTCAATCAACTGGTGTACAGATTCCTGAGCCTACTGGGCTCTATCATATCTACATTTAAAACTGTGTATGGAGTCAGCCTCCACTACATCACTGCCTAGTGCATTCCATCCGTTAACTACTCTGACGCTGAAAAAGTTCCTTCTAACGTCTCTGTGGCTCATGTGGGTACTCAGTTTCCACCTGTGTCCCCTTGTTCGCGTCCCACCAGTGTTGAATAGTTTATCCTTGTTTACCCGGTCGATTCCTCTGAGGATTTTGTAGGTTGTGATCAGGTCTCCCCTTACTCTTCTGTCTTCAGTGTCGTAAGGTGCATTTCTCGCAGCCTTTCCTCGTAACTCATGCCTCTTAGTTATGGGACTAGTCTAGTGGCATACCTTTGGACTTTTTCCAGCTTCGTCTTGTGCTTGACAAGGTACGGGCTCCATGCTGGGGCTGCATACTCCAGGATTGGTCTTACATATGTGGTGTACAAGATTCTGAATGATTACTTACACAGGTTCCTGAACCCTGTTCTGATGTTAGCCAGCCTCGCATATGCCGCAGACGTTATTCTTTTTATGTGGGCTTCAGGAGACAGGTTTGGTGTGATATCAACTCCTAGATCTTTCTCTCTGTTCGTTTCATTAAGGTGGCATATCAATGTAAAATTAAAAGTGGTTCAATTTGCTTATAAATTTTTTTATGAAATGGTTATAGAAAGGGCTGCAGCTGGTCCAAGTTTCATCATCACACCCTAAACAGAAAAGGAGAAAAAAAAATAAACAACGAATTATGCAACGAATTTTCAAATAGTTTCAGGGAACACATGTGTCAACTAAAATCATTTCTATAACACTCAGATATTAAATTAAGCACATAATAAAGGATTCTAGTGATCAGTTTTATCAAAAAAGTGTTTAGTGCAATAATATAATTTTTCAAAGTTACCCTTCTAAAAAATATGCAATATATGATATTTATAAATTTTTATAAAATCAACAAATAGACTTTGGACTAAAATGTCTACTAGACTCTGTAGAAGCACAAACGCTACATATTAGGTGTAATTTGCATGTAAATTGATTAATAAATGAAAGCTCTGAAGTAATTTGAAGGTGTAAATTACTTTCCAGAGTAAAATAAAGATCCAAGTTCGGCCACCTGTAGCTGAGCTTGACTTCGACAGATTTCGTTCATAATTGGCACCCTTGCAGATAGGCATCCATTGAGCAAGGTGTGCAAGTTTCATGCAAATCCCTTGATAACAAACGAGAAAAAAAAAAGAAAAAAAAAATTACATATAAAAATATTGCACATACATATTACAATTATTACAAGAGTTTGTGCTTCTACAGCACATAGTAGACATTTTAGTTGACACATGTGTTCCCTGAGATTATTTGAGAATGTTGAACATTTGTTGCATAATACGTTGTGTATTTTTTTTCTCCTTTTCTGTTTACGCTGTGATGGTGAAACTTGGACCAGTTGCAGCCCTTTCTATAACCATTTCATAAAAAAAATTATAAGCAAATTGAACAACTTTTAATTTATAACGATTTAGAATGATATGCCCCCTTAAGTACTTCATCTCCTATTCTGTATCCTGTGTTTGGCCTCCTATTTCCACCACCTAGTTTCATTACTTTGCATTTACTCGGGTTGAACTTCAACAGCCATTTGTTGGACCATTCACTCAGTCTGTCTAGGTCATCTTGTAGCCTCCTACTATCGTCCTCAGTTTCAATCCTCCTCATAATTTTTGCATCATCGGCAAACATTGAGAGAAACGATTCTATACCCTCTGGAAGACCATTTACATATATCAGAAACAGTATAGGTCCAAGGACTGACCCCTGCGGGACTCCACTCGTAACGTCTCACCAATCTGAGACCTCACCCCTCACACTGACTCGTTGTCTCCTGTTACTTAGGTACTCCTGTATCCAACGGAGTACCTTTCCTTTCACTCCAGCCTGCATCTCCAGTTTTTTCACTAGCCTCTTGTGTGGCACTGTATCAAAGGCTTTCTGACAATCCAAAAATATGCAGTCTGCCCACCCTTCTCTTTCTTGCCTTATTTTTGTTGCCTGGTCGTAGAATTCAAGTAACCCTGTGAGGCAGGACCTGCCATCCCTGAATCCATGTTGATGCTGTGTTACAAAGTTCTTTCGCTCCAGGTGCTCCACTAGCTTTCTGCGCACAATCTTCTCCATCATCTTGCATGGTTATCTTCTCCATCATCTTGCAAATTTAACAGTCTTCGTGGTGTAGTGGTAAGACACTCGCCTGGCGTTCCGCGAGCGCTATGTCATGGGTTCGTATCCTGGCCGGGGAGGATTTACTGGGCGCAATTCCTTAACTGTAGCCTCTGTTTAACGCAACAGTAAAATGTGTACTTGGATGAAAAAACGATTCTTCGCGGCAGGGGATCGTATTCCAGGGACCTGCCCGAAACGCTACGCGTACTAGTGGCTGTACAAGAATGTAACAACTCTTGTATATATCTAAAAAAAAAAAAAAAAAAAAAAAAAAAAAAAAAAAAAAAAAAAAAAAAAAAAAAAAAAAAAAAAAAAAAAAAAAAAAAATGGTATGCAGGTTAGGGACACTGGTCTGTAATTCAGTGCCTCCTGTCTATCCCCTTTCTTGTATATCGGGACTACATTAGCTGCTTTCCAAATTTCTGGCAGTTCCCCTGTTGCCAGTGATTTGTTATACAACATGGAGAGCGGAAGGCACAGTTCTTTTGCTCCTTCCTTTAGTATCCAAGGGGAGATTCCATCTGGGCCTATAGCCTTTGTCACATCCAATTCTAGTAAACACTTCCTTACTTCCCCGCTGGTAATCTCAAACTCTTCCAGTGGTTCCTGGTTAGCTATTCCCTCTCTTATCTCTGGGATTTCTCCTTGCTCTAAGGTGAAGACCTCTTGGAATTTCTTATTCAGTTCCTCACACACTTCCTTGTCGTTTGTAGTGAATCCTTCTGCCCCTATCCTTAATTTCATAACCTGTTCCTTTACTGTTGTTTTTCTCCTGATGTGGCTATGCAGCAATTTAGGCTGAGTCTTTGCCTTGCTTGCGATGTCATTTTCGTATTGTCTTTCTGCCTCTCTTCTCATCCTGACATATTCATTCCTGGCATTCTGGTATCTTTCTCTGCTCTCCAGTGTCCTGTTATTCCTATAGTTTCTCCATGGCCTTTTACTTTGCTGCTTAGCTAGCCTACATCTCTGATTAAACCATGGGTTTCTCATCTTCATTTCACTGTTTCCTTTTGGACTGGGACAAACTTGTTTGCTGCGTCCTTGCATTTTTGCGTGATGTATTCCATCATATCTTGGGCCGTCTTTTCCCTGAGCTCTGTTTCCCATGCTATATCTGCTAGGCATTTTCTTATCTCCTCATAGTTTCCCTTTCGGTATGCTAACCTTTGGTTTCGGTATCCCTCCTCGAGTTCAATAACCTTTCTTCATCAGGTACTCAAACACCAATACACTGTGGTCGCTCATTCCTACTGGGTCCTCAAAACTGATTTCTCTTATGTCAGAGTCGTTCAGGGTGAAAACCAGGTCGAGTCTCGCTGGTTCGTCATTTCCTCTCATCCTTGTGGGTTCACTGACATGCTGGGTTAAGAAGTTTCTAGTCGCCACCTCCAGTAGTTTGGCTCTCCACGTATCCTCGCCTCCATGCAGTTCCTTGTTCTTCCAATCAATCCTGCCGTGATTGAAGTCCCCCATGATGAGCAGGTGGGATCTATTTCTACAGGCAGAAGAGGCTGCCCTCTCAATTATAGTGTTAACTGCCATGTTGTTGCTTTCATACTCTTGACTGGGTCTTCTGTCATTTGGTGGAGGATTATATGTTACTGCTACTACTATCCTTGGTCCTCCCATTGTCATGGTGCCTGCTATGTAGTCTCTGAAACCCTCACAGCCCGGGATAGCCATCTCCTTAAAATTTCATTCCTTTCTCATGAGTAGGGCCACTCCGCCTCCTCCCCTACCTTCCCTCTCTTTTCTTATTATTTTGTACTCCTGGGGAAACACGGCATTCGTTATGATTCCAGAGAGTTTTGTTTCAGTGAGTCCAATTACATCTGGGTTCACTTCTTGTGCTCTTTCCCTTAGTTCACTTGCCTTGCTTGTGATCCCATCTATGTTCGAGTACATTGCCCTGAAACTAACTCTCTTCTGCTTCTCCTCTGGGGGGGACCTGTGGGGTCTGGGGTGAGCGGGAGCTGGGAGGATGGGGGGGGTTGGTATGGGGAGACTGGTGGAGGAGGAAGGGCTTAGGGGGTAGGGGGGAGGGGGAGGGTAGGGGGAGTGTTGTGAGGGAGGGGAGGGTAGGGGGTGAGTGGGTGAGGAGGGGGGGGAGGGGGAGGGTGGGGGAGGGGGTGAGGGGTAGGGGGTGAGGGGGGGAGGGTTTGGGGATGGGGTGATAAGGGGAGGGTTGGGGGGGGGTGGGGTGATGGGTGAGAAAGGGGGTTTTGGGGGGCCAATAAAGTGTGGGGAGGGCTTGGGGGGAAGGGAAGGCTTAGGTGGTTTAGGAATAGGGGAGGGTTTTGGGGAGTGGTGGAGAGGGGAAGGCTTAGGTGGGGGTGGGGGAGAGAGGGGAGCTTAGGGGGGTGGGTGGAGAATGGAGGGCTTGTGGGTGGGAGGGACAGGAAGGGCATGTGGGAGAAGGGAGGGCTTGGGTGATTGGGGAGAAGGGAGGTCCTGGGGGAAGGGGGGAGTGGGAAGGAGAGGGTGAGTGGGAGGAGAGGGGTGGGGGTGGGGGGAGGGGGGGGAGGGTGCCTTAGGTGTGGTACTTAATGGGGGGCTGACAGGGGGTTGGGGGGGTCAGGTAGTTGTCTGTTGGGTGGAATGTGGGGGTGGTGCTGCACTCCCTGTGGCTAATGCAACTGTTTTGAGGAGGTGTTCCCCATTCCCCTCTGGGATTGTAAGGATCGGGGGTGTGGCTCCCTGATTCCTTTCTCTCTCCTCCCGCGCTCCTTCCTCGCGTCTGCTGCCTGCATTCTCTCTTCCCTTGTCATATCCCGCTGCAAGAATCCTCTTTTGAACTTCTCTACACCTACTAGAACACTTCTCCTCCTTTCTAATAGTTCCCTCTTTCGCGATTTCGCTCATGAAAACCACCTTTATCATTCGGTCCTCTGTCCTTGTTGTACTTTCCAAGCCTGAAAACCTTTTCAACATTTTGCTCAGCTCCCTCCTCCCTCCTTACTTCTTTAAGGATCTCTTTAATCATGTTTTTGTCCTTGTCTCTCCGCTCCTTTGGTCTGGTCCCTGTTTGCTCCTTAATGCCTGCTACTACTACTGCTCTATTTCTCTCTATCAGCCAGCTAGTACATCTAGCCGCTTCCTGAGAGGAAGCCACTTCCATGGCAACTTCCTTAACTGCAGACCTAGCTTCAGGCTCGTTTTAAGTATTTCAGCAAATGAGAGCTGAGGTGTAGAGGTCCCCTCCACATTAGCATTCTTGTCTCCCTGAGGCACGGTTTGTGTCTGGTATTGTGGAAAGTCTCCTTCAGGCTTCTTATCTCCTCCTTTGCTGCCTTTAGTTCATCCTGCAGGTTGGCAACTGTCTCCCTC